>OZ025295.1:227247426-227389426 GCA_964019185.1 Maratus speculifer | reverse complement strand
TCTTTTTACGCGTCTAGTAAAACTTTATTTTTCTTTATTAGAAAAAATTCTACTGAACTTGAGAGGGAAAATTTTGCGGTTAAAGAATACGATAACGTAAGTAAGCATATTAGCATATGCACGTTTACGAATGACAACATGAACATCTGATTCATGGCTTTATTTTTCGCGCTTTTATCTCGATCAGAAATACTATTTAGTTGCAAAAATCGACGTCATCAACATTTTTTTTTCTTTCTTTTAGATGGAAAGATTTATATTTTTTTATCTTTTTATTTTATTTCAGAAGTGCTTCGCAGTTAAAAAAATAATAAGAAGAAAGAAAGAAAAGTGTTACACACTGATTGTGAAGCTGATACGCTGATAATATATTCTCAGCGCCACTAAATTAAGAATATTTTTCTGCGTTCCTCTTTCGATTTTACTTTTCACGCTTGTTTAAATTAATTCGTTTTAAATTGATAATAAATATTTACTCGATATCTTTTATTAAATTCTGACTATTTTAAAGACTATGCGCATACATTAGCATGCATATTTTGAATCAAAAATCCGTTTTAGCTGTTATAATTGAATATATTCAATACATTATTTGATGTTCAGTTATATATATTTTTTCAATTTCAAAAATACTTTCAACATTAATGGCATTTTTATCAGTATATTTAAAATTACTATTTAATTTCATTCACTATTAATTACTTTTAATTTCATAACTTTATTTATAGTTTTAAATATTTAATACATAAGATATAACTAAAGATATTTTAACATCAATAAATTCTTTGATGAATGTATTTTAATTTATTATTCAAGTTAACTCATTATTATCAAACAATCTTTATCTATCAAATTACTTATGTGTTGCTATAAGTGATATATTAAAATAAAATGACTAAAAACAACTTTTGTTTAATATATCACTTGTAGCATAACATAAGTAATTTGATATTTTAAAGTGATGATTCATATTATACATAATTTTATTTAATATTTCATTTTATAATATATTACTATATATATCTATATCTAGCTATAATGAACAAATTCAGCGAAATGCATATTTTATTTTAAAGTATAGTTTTATTAACTTTTAATTTATTACTATGCAATAGTTTTTATTTGATAAATATTTTATGATTTATTATATTTTTATATATAATTTTTGAATTTTCAGAACTGCTTTTAAAGAAACATTTCAAATTTGTTTTTTTTTATGTATGTTTCTATAATAAGCAATAAACACTAACATGCAGAAGTTTTCACACGTTTTATTTAATTAGTCTTATTTGTTAATAAAACATCTTCATTAAAACGCTTATTTTGTTTAAGAAATGTCTTAAAAATTATTTAGAAGCAAAACTATTGCTGTTTTAACAAAAATATTTTTTAAATTAGGAAAATATTTCGTTTGTTGCTATATTAAACTTACATAAGTGATCTGCGATCATACTGTACTATTTTGAGGGCTAAATAATTTGTTAAAATGTTTATTACGTATATTTAAAAAGTCATTTTTATATAAAAATATCGTTGAAAATAACTCATTTTTTGTGTGAATATACATAGTAACAACCTACTCCATGCATGTAAATTTCAAAAGGTTACATGGAAAAATGAATTTTTTACAATTTTTTAAAGAACACATTACACGAGTTAGGCTTAACTGCGCAAAATCCTTCGGCCCTGAAGATGAAATCGAATTTCCACGCTCCGTCCTCAGATGCGCGCTTCGAAATGCGCGCGCCGTCGCGAACGGGTTAGTACGTATAAGATAGAAGAAAGTTTTGGGATTTATACATCTGAGTAGTTTAATACTAAATACTTGAGTTACCATATTGCTACTTAATCATAAAACCATCAGAGTGAAATACGTCTTAACCGGAATCGAACCCGGATCTTCCGTATAATTCTCTTATGTTTTAGCATTTCAGATACCAGAAAGATACAAAGCGTGGCATCTTTCACTTACATATTGTCACCTGCGAATAATAATGTTCCATCTGTGTTTTTGAAAAAAATGACTTACCGAAATAGAAACGTTTTATTTATATCTATTAAGGCATTTCTGGATTAAACTAATGTCATATTATGATTGTAAGGTCATATGTAAATTATATATTATGTCATTTTGATGCAAAGATGCTTTCATAGACAAAAACGGAACTTATGTATAGCAATATGTATTTTTTTTTTCAAAAATATAGATATAACTTTATTATTTTCAGGTGACGATATGTCGATATGTCTAAGGTAAAAGTTCTAAACGTCTTCATAGAGACAAAACTCTGATGTGTATGATGAGACGCAAACAAGAAAAGAAAGAAAAAGGAAGCCTAAACAACAAAATCCAGAGTTAATTGAAAGATTCAACAAAGGGGGAGATTCCACAAAATTTAAAAGAGTTTCTTTTCCATATCTGAAAGGCAGTTTTGAAAGGTTAGAATTTAAATTTAAAAAGTTTAATATTGATTTGATTGCAACGCCTCCACCAAAATTAAGATGCTTACTTAATAAACAAATGGATCCTATAGGACATGATGATCTTGCTGGAGTTTATGAAATACCTTATATTACAGAAAATTGGGAATTAAATTATTACATAGGCATGACTGGGAGAAAGCTTGGTATTAGAAAAGGGGAGCATGAATCTGATATTCAATGTGGACGTACTAACACTGCCTAATCTAGAACATATTTAAATGAGGGAATAAAAGTATTGTTTAGTGAAAGCAAATTATGTTTCATATCAATTGTAGTCTTAAGTCTATTATAAGAGAGTCCATTGAAATTTATACGCGTAAAAATTTTGCTTGCAATGATACCGTTTCTTTTATTATTCCTAAGTTATGGTTAGAATTAATGAATAAATTCCTCGTCAGAGCTTGAATGGGATGAACCATGTTGAAAATTCTTTTAGACCATAGTCTATTTTAGTTTAATTTTTTACAATAGAGAGCGTGATTTTTTTTTTCTTGTTATTGTTGTTTATATCTCATTGTCGCGTGTCATGTGTATTAACCGTGGAATGTTTTGAAATTTAATTTTTTTTTATTATGATTATGGATCTTATTAGACGGATCAGAAACATGTCAATGTCACTTATTTTTAATTATTATAACACCTTTCTTAACTAAAATAAAATTTTTATTAAAATTGTTTTAATTGTTTGTAAAATTTAATGAAGCTCTATATTGTCATTATTACAGGCAATTTTATAGTTCATTTAGTTAAAGAAATAGCCAAAAAAAACCTTTTTAATTACTTTTTTTAAATTTGCGTACTTTAATTACTTGAAAAATTAATTAAAAATTTAAATACGCATTTATTTATTTATTTATTTATTTACTTTGAAACATTTTACTTTAAAGTTTGTAAATCTATTTTTAAGTAAATTTAACACTGTGTACATTAGATTTCATCATTTCAAACCTGTCTAAAAATAAAGCTTACAATATATTTTTAATTATTTATCAGTTATTTATACATAAAGAAAATAACTTTTTTCTCGAGAAGTTTTCAGACAATATCTAATGAAACTTTTTAATCTGCGTACAACATAAGTTTTAGTTACTTTTATTAGATTTTTGTAGAAATTTTATTCTTAATTTAAAAAAGAATATATATACATAAAAGATCTTATACATACTTATTTTAGTAAGTCTCTTGACTTAAAACCTTTTTTTATTTTTGTTTTTTCCAAACAGTACTTTAACAGCAAACTTTTCTTTTCAAATTTCCCTTCTACAAAATTTAACAAAAATGTGCTATTAAAAACTTCTCAAGCTCTTGAAAAAATTAAATTAAAGAAGCATGTATAATGTAAATTTTTTATGTGATTCAATTACGAGAATAATGCCATCAACTCATTTTAACAATATATATATATATATATATATATATATATAATTTCAAATTTATCAATCTATATATATATATATATATATAGATTTAAAAATAATGATAAAAAAATTTTAAAATAAGGAAAACTTGATTCATTTTATGTATATTAGTTATATATTTTGAAAACAATTAAAACTGAATAGTTATTAGAAAATTATAAATACAATAATATTTTTTTTCCTTCTTGATTAAACTTGAATGTAATTTGCAAATTTTTAAAAAATATATAACAATAAAGATGACTATTTCTAATATGCTATGTAAAAAAATCATAATAATAATAATAATAATAATATTTTATGTAGTTTTGAAAAGATAATGATCATTATGATCGTTTGTGTGGGTGGGTGCTGACCAAAGTCTATCACTAAGCATTGATTGCTTTGAGAATCCAAAACCACATTCACATGTATCTATCGTTTTAAATATCTGTTTCAGATAATTAAGTTAAAATACTTTAATTAATTGAAAAATTAATTAAAAATTTAAGTATTTATTTTCGTTTACTTAAAATATTTTATCCTAAAATTGTATATCTATTTTTGAATAAATTTAATACTGTGTACTGAATTCTGTATATAAAATATTGCTGTGTATTAAATTACATTTCAGCATTGCAATCACGCATAAAAAAAATAAATCCTACGATAAGTTTTTAATTATTTATCCCTTATTTATACATTAAAAAAAAACTTTTTCTCGAGAAGATTTCAGAAAATATTTAATGAAACTTTTTAATCTGCGGAAACATCTGTTTTAGCTATCTTCATTAGATTTTTGTAGAAATTTTATTCTTAATAATTTTTTTTAAATCTTATACATATTTAATGAAACAAGTCTGTAGACTGAAAACGTTTGTTTTTTTTAATTTTGCTTTTTGCAAACAGCATTTAAAGAACAAACTTTTCTTTTTAAACTTCTTTTCTACAAAATTTAACGAAAAAAATGCTATTAAAAACTTTTCAGGCTCTTGTGAAAATTAAATTAAAGTAGGATGAATAATGTAAAATTTTAATGTGATTTGATCACGATAATAAATTCATCTGCTCATTTCAACAATAAAAAATAGTGATTTAATAACAATGATATAAAATTGTAAAATGCCGCGCACTAGATTAATTTTATTTACATTAGTTAAATGTATCTATTATTTTAATTATTTGTTTCAGTTAAATAAATTAAAATACTTTGATTAATTGAAGAATTAATTAAAAATTTAAATATACATTTTTGTTTACTTAAAATATTTTTTCCTAAATTTGTTAAATATATTTTTGAATAAATTTAATACTGTATACTTTAGATTTCAGCATTGCAATGACGAGTAAAAAATAAAACCTACAATATTTTTAAAATTATTTAATCCCTTATTTATACATGATGAAAATAACTTTTTTGCGAGAACTTTGCAAACAATATCTAATGAAACATTTTAATCTTCGTACGACATCTGTTTTATCTACCTTTATTACATTTGTGTAGAAATTTTATTCTTAATAAAAAATTTTAAAAATTTCTCATACATTTTTAATGAAGTAGATTTCTAGACTTAAAGCTTTTTTAATTTTGCTTTTTGTAAACAGTATTTAAAAAACAAACTTTCCCTTTTAAACTTCTTTTCTACAAAATTTAACGAAAAGAGCACTATTAAAAACTTTTTAAGCTCTTGTGAAAATTAAATTAAAGAAGCATGAATAATGTAAAATATTTATGAGATTTAATTACGAGAATAATTTCATCTGTTCATTTCAATAATAAAAACTTGTAGATTTAAAAATAATAATAGAAAGTTTTAAAATACCGAACACAAAACTATTTTTTATAAAAATTAGTTATATATTTTCAAAACAATTAAATTTGAATAGTTAATAGAAAATTAAATAAGTTATTTTTTTAATTAATAGCAATTTCTTTCTTGATTAAAACTTTAATGTCATTTGTAATTTTGGAGAAAAATATTTAAAAAAAGAATGGCATTTAAAATTTGCTATAGAAAATGAAACATGTATCAACCTTTTATTTCGTATCTTTGAAAAGAATACGATTATAGTTAAGAAAAAAAATTATGTTTTAATTATTAGGAATTTTTAATGAAGTCTTACATTTCATTTGTATAGATACTTTCATTTTTTACTTAGTTGAAAAAGTATTAATAAAAATATTTTTTGCATGCATTCTATTAACTTAAAATCATATTTGTATGTGGCAATCGAATCTTGTTATTAATTTTTCACCCACTTCCTGTTGACATAAGCTTTGAACCCTAAGGACATAATATACTATTAATAGTACATGTCTTTTAATTGAATGTTATTTTTTTGTAACAAATAATTTTGTTACTGTTTACACATACTAGCAATGTTAGCATGTGTCAATTCCTTTATTATATAACTTCTTTAATGCCTAAGTTTTTAATAATAATAATAATAAATAAATATTTGGTTAATTCTTTTTCCACCGTTTGCCATTATTTCGTTTAAAACATACATTGAACTCTTTAATTTAAAATAAAGGCTACTTTCCTGAATGAATCCTGTTTAAAAAAGCACAGAAAGTATTAGAAATTTGCAATATCAATATAGTCATGTAATATAACATTATTTAAACATCTAAAGACTCTTGCTTGACCTATTGTTATAAGAATATGATTTGAATATTATGCAAAACACCTTCATTTTTTGTATGTTTTAAACATTGAAATATTCGTTAAACCTAATAAATCTAATTAGATAGCTAGTGTTAATCGTATTATTGTAAAAACATTTTTTTTCAGAAATAAAAAAAAGACTCAAAAGTGTTAAATTTGAAAAATTATGTATTCCCTTGGGGG
Source organism: Maratus speculifer (assembly GCA_964019185.1). Lineage (NCBI taxonomy): Eukaryota > Metazoa > Arthropoda > Arachnida > Araneae > Salticidae > Maratus > Maratus speculifer. The sequence continues at coordinate 227,382,693 of OZ025295.1, read as the reverse complement.
CAATAAATAAGTTGGCCATGGTTAGTATTAAACTTCATCCCTGAGTATCCGAACTTTTAATTTTTTGTTCAGAAATCAAAATCAGTTTCCACAATTAGTAATTGTTAAAAAATATTACCAGCGCCAAATTTTTACAAACATAGCAAATTTGCAGAATTTGGCGGTATTTCACCACATTTCGTAATAAAAGTTTCACTGCATTTATGAAAGCAACGTGGAAAAAACTGGCTAATTTGGTTACATTTTATATTATTTATTGCAATTCTTAAAAAAAATCTTTAAAAAGATATATTTCTTTTACATATTTTAGTGGATGTTAATAAAAGCCTGTTAAAAAAAAGAAAATTTTTTATAATGTATTTTATTTTTGATCTACAGTTAAGGGCAATCGATAATGTTTTCCAAAAGTGTCTATGCAGTAAAGCCGTTTAAAGAGGACTTTGTACTTGGGCATGTGTTATGCTAAATTGTTAATCGAAATGTATATAAACGTACACGTAAAATATCTGGCAGAATAATTATCTCGAGAAGCCTCAAAAGAACTATGGAGAGCCTATGTAAATAGTTTTTTTTTTTTTTTTCTGACGGAAGTAACTAAGCCAGCCAAAAGTACAAAGCTTGTATATGGTATTCCTATTCCCTTACCAATTAAAACTGTGGAAAATTTGGGTTCAGAAATCAAATTTCCAGACTTAAGAAATGACTTGTTAAAGGGAAACTACGTTTTCCTAGCTAATGATTTCTAATGTCTAATATATTCGTGTATTTGTTTAATACATCTGATGTGCCTATATTACACAATTTCAGTTTACAGCTCATCAAATAATTAATTAAAATCATTCTATTTTACAAAATATCAAAAATGAATAAAAAGTATTTCACTATATTAAGTTATTTGTAAAATAAAAATAAATAGAGCGCTTTCAACATATCAACAACAAATATAAAAATTTTATTCTTTTTAATAATAAAGATACTGTCTGGCTTTTCGTTGCCATAACAAAAAATCGACGTTTTACAAGTTCATGGAGTCTACACATCCGTAAGTCCACAGATTCCGTGGACTTACGGATGTAACAACAACGTTATTTTTATTCGAACAATATTGTATTATAAGACGATATATTTTTGATGTTGGTTCCGTTGACGTACAATGCACATTTTGCAGTTTAGAATGTTATTTTAAGATATAATTTTATCTTTTTTAATAGTATAACTAACCGTAAAAACAACTATATTAGAAGTTTTCTAAAAAGGCTAATCTTAATTAGGCTCACAAGATTGTAATATTTTTTTTCTTATAGCTCTATAACTAAGCTGGGTAGAAATATATGTTTCATACAAAAACCTTTTCCTTAAAATTATCCAAGTACAAGATCCATCGAAAGACATTCCGTAGACTCTTTTTTAAAAAGGCTGGTATTATTTAATTGTTTATACCTGGTAATAAAATTTCTCCTATAGCTCTATAATTAGTTAAGGTGGATCGATATGCTATATTAAAGATTTCTTAGAAAAATGTTCAAATAGCAGTGAAAGTTCATCGAAATTCATTCTGCAAAATTTTTTTAAATATATATATTTTTATTTTCTTGTTCATCTTGATTTAGAACTGTCACAATGATATGTTATTGATAATTAATATGTTATATATTAAAACCTTTCCGGAAAAAATGTAACCATAAATGAAAATCCTATTTAAACCATTTAAGTGGAACTCATGATACATTTTCAACTAACACAGCCGGAACAAAATTCCTATCTGCTTTTTAGTTTCATTCGTAATTATACAAATACGTAGCACCTATAGCCATCTTTCAGTCCGTCCGTCTGTCTGTTAACTATTCTGTCCGCATATAGTAGCGAAAGTAAAAATAACCAACAGAATCTTTTGAAATTTAAAATACATTATTGATGCATATTTTTGTCGAGTCATTTCAAATTTTATAAAAGTCGAATTTTTAGTTCAATTAGAGAGAGAATTAAAAGTATTTCAGTACAGTACACTAATGGAAAAAAAAACTTCAAGTGCATTTTAGTGATGTTACACTTTAGAATATAAGGAAATTGGTATGCGTCTATGAAGCATATACAAAATATGTATTCTGTACATTCTACGGTGTAACGAAAATTTCTCATTAATTTACCGAGTCGCACAAAAGTATTACTTTAGATCATGTTACATGGTAAAACCTCATTTTGAGCGCGTTTTGATTACATTAAACCATTTCACATTTTATGAAATTGATATACGTTTCACAGATATAATACCAGTTATTTCTATATAATAAAAAAGAATATAGTATTTACAGGAGCGTACATATGATTTCGGCTACTATACTGTAACCGAAGTATTACATATTTTTACACCGAGATCTAAATATTTTTTTCAATTTCGTTGTAATACAAACGTACCTCATTTGATACATTTGGCGTGCAATTTCTGACTTGTTACCATGTATAATTATTTGCTTTATAAGTTATCCTGGGGGTAATAACGCCACTTTCAGGTTCTAACAATTTTTGAATTTTAGATTGCATGTTTCAAACAAATATAGGATTTGATACAGCAACTCATTGTCTATCTACAGAAAAATAAACAATTTAACAGATATACTTTCATAAAATGTAATGGCGTGATTTCTTGACCAGTGCTGTTTGGCGTTATTACCCACCTATGCGGGTAATAACGCCAGGAAAACAAATTTATAAAATGAGATGGAATAATCCCATGTAGTTTGCCTATTTCTAAAAATAAGAACTCTACAGCTCTAGAAATTGAAAAATTGTTGACAATTTTTTTTTCTAAGCTATAGAGAATGTTTATTTTTTTGTGAAAGTGCAAGAAAAAGAAGGGGTGGGGGAAAAGAATATCAGACCCTGAGCTTTTTCTTTCTTTCTTTCTTTATTTTTGCCTAAAATTTCTTTATTTTTGCCTTAGCTTAGATAAAGTTATTAGAAACATTGCAAGGTTTTAACCTTTTTTATCTAAGTCAGTATTTATGTTCCCATATATGCATTTTACGCAATAGAAAATATTCAATTTTTGTGAAAGGGAAAAAAAAAAGAGATTGGGGAAACATCGACAGTATATAACATCCTGAGCTTCTGTTTATTTAAAAAGTCCAGCTTAAATATAAGTATAAAAAACACTGCACGGCTTTGACATTATTTTGTAATCATCAGGTACCATATTAAGGTAATCATAATGTAATGTAAATAAGACTTCCCTATAATCAATATCCCTGTAAGATCTCTAATTAAATTTTACACATGATTCATGTGGTTATATTTCATTATCTCTATATTAGCAACAAAATTATCCTTTAACTGCTGTTAGCTATCTCACTAAACTCTGTTTTTTTTTTTTTTTTTTTTTTTTTTTTTTTTTTTTTTTTTTTTTGGTCGAATTTAAATTTAGCTATAAGTAATACTGAAATTCTCTTTCGTTTGAAGTCGTCGAACTATTGTTAGAAATATTTAAACAGATTAAATTTAATTAGACTTAATCCTGTACAAAAAGTTAAGTACAGAAATAGTACTCTATTAGTTTTAATCATTGATCGCCTTTTAACCTTTAAGTAATGTTACCGTTCTCACAGACCATTTGTTTTTAACTTGTAATTTTCAATTTAACTAGAATCACTACTGAAATTTTCTTGGAACTTTAGTACTATTATCAGAAACTTTTAAATAGATGGGATCTCACAGATACCTTCGCATTAGTTACGTTACAATTTACATCACATCAGTTAAAGGTTAAATTTTGAAAATTTTGAAAAATAGAACGCTGAGAAAGCGGGCAGTTAAAATTTAGAATTTAATTGAACATTCAAGTGAAAATTTAAAATAAACTTTATTTTGAAAATGCATGAATTAGAATGTCGAAAACATTTTGATATTGTTTTATTTATAAGAGTTTAAAATAGTTTTTACATTAGTATTAAAAAAGAAATATCAGTTATGGGCATCGCACTCATACCCCCCCCCCTTTAATCTAACCTTTTCAACAGTGGCAATATTGCTGTCTCAGACGTAAAGTAAAAAATAAACCCCTTCGGATGTAGTTCCGTCACTGTAAGGAATCAACAGGGGTATTAACGCCAAGGAATGTCATTATTATCCCGATATACTTATTGCGCAGTTCGTATTAAACTACAAAATATCTGGCGCGTCCAAAATCTTCCACAACATTTTGAAAGTACATGAAATGCACTACAAATTTAAATAATAAACAAAATATTTCCGGGTAAATAAATAGTCTGCACACCACAGAATTTACCTCGCAAATTTGAGATCAAGCATTGATTTTAGTTGTTTCTGAAAGCGATAAGACCTACAAATGGAACAAATTAACTTTTAGCTGTTGTTTGTGTTTTATATGACTCAAAGCCCCTCTGCGCAGAGCCCAAAGGTGGCATTTTCCCGATTATTTCATAATTATGCGTAATATTAATACTTGGCGTTTTTACCCCACCTGGCGTTATTACACCAGAACACCTTATTATTTGATTTATAAATTTTACAGATTACATGAACATTATAATATTTTGCCGATTATACTTCCATAGCTTGCTGAAATTTAAAAAATATATAATGTAATTTTGATTCATAATTTACAAAACCTACTTGTAATATATAGGTACTTGTAGTGTATATACATACTACATATATTTCCGCAATTTACTTTATTAAAATGTAAATTGTTATTTTTAGATTCTGCAAGGAGTTTTTACTTGTTTCAAGTCATTTGCAACAAACAAGAGGGAGAAATAATTACTCTTTCAATCGATACCCTCTGACATCCTAATTATTATTCAGTATGTTTTTTCTTAAAGGCTATCTTGTTAAAATTAATGAATGTGTAAAAAAATCTGTTGTTTGATGTATTTATAATGATAATATCAAAATCTTTTGTGCCGATAATGAGAGAAAATTTTTTGTATAAAGTCATTATTGAGAAATGTAACTCTTTCATCGGCGTCAGTATTAATTTCATAATATACGTTAATGATATTCTATAACAAGGTGGTTTTTAAAACGTTTGATTAAGCAAACTTATAAGAAGTAAAATAACTTTATGCAAAGATAGTTTTTAATATGTGACTAAATTTTAATACTATTTATTGAGATTTTGAAAATTGAGTTTTTATTGAAAAATTAAACCTGAAATAAAATGTCTCATACAAGCTGTATTTTAATATGAGAGAAATGCAATGTTCTGCATATGTCGTATTCAGTAAACCGGATCTACTTGGACACCCCAGTGCATTATCATCTCGTAGTAGATGGATTTATTATTGTTTTATTTATAGGGCGTATTTGAAATGCTCCAGCAAACTTAGGGGAAGATTGTCTTCATCAAAACGAATAAAAAATGCAATGAAACATATGATCGAAAATGGCATATTCCAACCGAAAAAAATCGACAAACAAAATTTTTATTTGGCGTTCGCTTCACCTGGTGCTTATTGCACATACACCTTCTGCTCAGGATTGTAACTGGCTTTTAAGAAACATTAGTGTTTGGGCAAATGAAAAATAAAAGACTGTCGCCAAAGGAAAAGATTTATCAGAAAAATAGATTTGGCGTGAAACGCCGAAAAATGTATCTTTAATCTCTTATTGTATTCCTGTTTTCTAAATGCTGAAAAAAACTAATTTTTTGTAATTGCTTATAAAATAGAAATCCGAATATCTGCTATAGAAACGATTACAACTGTGTAAATTCTAAATGTGTCCAAGTCTTATAAGGGAAAATGTGTCAGAAATACTTTTAGCAATCGATAACAATTAAATAAAATAAAAGAATATTGCCCAGTTAAACTAATGGCATTGAACTCATAGGCTACGCATGCTAATTGTATGCATTGAACATCATAAACCAATCAGGGACATGCATTTTTGTGTAAAAAATCCATATCCAAAATCGGATAATTCTTCAAAAAATCCCGTTTATATAATTTAAATGCATTCCCCATCCTTTATACTTAATCATTAAATTTCCATAACGATTCAGAGATTCGCATTTTCAGAAAGAACCTACATCCAAAATATAGAGCAAGTCGGATAATTCTGCATAAAAAACCATTTATCATATTTAAAGGATGTAATCGCAAGTTCCCCCCTTTATACTTAAGAAAAGAACCCCACAGCTAGTTAGGGAAGCCTTTTGTCACTATGAACCGTTATTCAAAAACTGAAGCAAATCTGTTGATTCTGAAAAGAAAACGTTCTTCCTAAAATAAGAGGGGTAGTTCCACCGATACCCTATTTATACTTATCCAATGAATTCCCAAAACAAATCGGAGAATCGCCTTATTAGAATGAGCCTATATCGAAATTTTAAAGCAAATCGGTAAATTCTGCGTGAAAAACACATTAACCCAAATTAAGAGCAGGGTTACCTCTTTTTCTCCTTCTCTTAAAATTATCGAATGAGCTCGCAAAACTAATCATGGAGGTCCCCTCATTAGAATGATCCTATGTCTAAAATTTGAACAAAATCTGGTAATTCTGCATGAAAAACCCATTTATATAAATTAATCGGAGGGACATTAGCCCCTTCCTCCATTCCTCCTCTTTTTAGCACTTTTCTTAGCACTGTGATAGGGAAATTTTTAAATATTAACATGTATGAGATAGAAGGAAGTTTTGGGATTTTTATATCAGACTAGTTTACATACGTGAATTATCACATTGAAAATTGGCCGTAAGGAAATTAGATAATACGTCAATAAAAGACAATAGGTCAATCTGTTATGGTACATTTTGAATAATTTATATGACTTTACTGATAGTAATATATCAATAAATATTGAACGGAATTTCTTATTTTTAGAATCCTCATGATGGCCATAGATTGCTGTTATATTTAAGCACACCATTAGGGAAATTTTAAAGCTTTAGCATGTATGAGATAGAAGAAAAATTTGGATTTTTACATCCTATATTTTTTAGCTCACAGACTCTCAAAGCCTGAGAGCTTATGTGCCCGCCCGTTCTATATGTATGTGCGTGCGTACGTGCATAACGCGATAACTTATGATAAAAATATCCAATTCATTTGAAATTTTGAACAATAGTTTATTAGGATAAGCCACTTCCATGATTAGTTTTAAGAGTTCATTTGATAAGTATAAGAAGAGAAATGGGAGCTAAAGCCCCTCCCCTTAATTTAAGTAAATGGGGTTTTCAAGCAGAGTTATCAGTTTTCGTTCAAATCTTAAATATAGGATCTTTCTGATGAGACACCTCCGTAATTACTATTGGGTGTTCATTGGATAAGTATTAAGAAGGGGAACGGTGGCTATTTCCTTCCTTAATTTATTTTTTGAAGGGCATTATGAAATAAGGATGTAATATACAGTAAGTGTGCATGGCCTGTGAGCTCTTTGCTATCAGTTTAACTGGGCAATATTCTTTTTATATATTAAATACTTGAGTTGCCATATTGCTACTTAATTATAAGACTATCAGAGTGAAATACGTCGAAACCGGAATCGAACCAGGATCTTCGGAATAATTCTCTAATGTTTTAGCATTTCAAATACCAGAAAAATACATAGAGTGACATCTCTCACTTACATATGTCAATATGTCTGCTAGCTCGGTAAAAGATCTAAAGAGCTTCATCGAGACAAAACTGTGCTTTGTATGATGAGACGTAAGCAAACCTATTAATTAAGTTAAAATACTTTAATTAAGTGAAAAATTAATTAAAATTTTAAATACACATTTTTTATTATTGTTTAAACCATTTTATCCAAAAACTTTTTAATCTATTTTTGAATAAAGTGAACACTGTGTACATTAGATTTCAGTATTTCAATCACGAGTTTATATATATATATATAAACTTTTATTATATTTTTGTAGAAATTTTTTTCTAAATAAAAAATATTAAAAAATCTCTTACTTATTTAATTATGTAACTCTCTAGACTTAAAATCTTTTTTGCTTTTTGAAAACAGTGTTTAAAAAACATACCTTTCCTTTTAAACCTCTTGTCTAACGAAATTTAACGAAAAAAGTGCTATGAAAAACTTCCCAAGCTCTTGTGAAAATTAAATTAACGAAACATGTAAAATGTAAAATTTTTATGTGATTTAATTTTGAGAATAACTTCATCTGCTCATTTCAACAATTAAAAATAATAATAGAAAATTTTAAAGTACGGAACACTAGATAAATTTTATATACATTAGTTATATATTTCCAAAACAATTAAAATTGAATAGTTATTAGAAAACTACATACGATAAGTTTTTTTTTTCGTTGATTAAACTTCAATGTAATTTTCAAATTTTTAGAAAAGTATAACAATAAAGATGACGATTTCTAATTTGCTATAGAAAATAAAATCCTTATTATTATTATTAATATTATTACTATTATTATCATTATTGTTATGTAGTTTTGAAAAAACAATGATCATTCATTATGATCGCATTCTGTGGGTGAGTGCTGACCAAAGCCTATCACTAGGCATTGATTGCTTGGGAACCTAAAACGACATTCAAATGTATTCAAACGACATTTCAATTATTTGTATTAGTTAATTAAGTTAAAATACTTTAATTAATTGAAGAGTTTAAGAAAAATTTAACTATGCATTTTTGTTTACTTAAAATGTTTATGCTAAAATTTTTAAATCTGATTTTGAATAAATTTAATACTGTGTACATTAGATTTCAGCATCGCAATCACGAATAAAAAATAAAACCTGCAACATTTTTAATTATTTATCTCTCATTTATACATAAAGAAAAGTACTTTATCTCGAGAAATTTCAGACAATATCTAATGAAACATTTTAATCTGCGTACAACACCTGTTTTAGCTACCCTTATTAGATTTTTGTAGAAATTTTATTCTTAGAAAAAATATAAATAAAATATATATCATACATATTTAATGAAGTAGGTTTCTAGACTTAAAGCCTTTTTTTAATTTACTTTTTCCAAACAGTACTTCAAGAACTAACTTTTCCTTTTAAACATCTTTTCTAACGAAATTTAACGAAAAACAGTGCTATTAAAAACTTTTCAAGCTCTTGTGAAAATTAAATTAAAGAAGCATGCATAATTTAATTTTTTATGTGATTTAATTACGAGAATAATTTTATCTGCTAATTTCCACAATAAAAGATATAGATTTTAAAATAATGATAGAAAATTTTAAAATACGGAGTACTAGATAAATTTTATATACATTATTTATATTTATTTAAAAACAATTAAAATTGAATAGTTATTAGAAAATTGTATATATATATATATATATATACACATACACCAAGTTATTCTTTTGCACATTAAAATTTTTATCTTATTGATTAAACTTTATTGTAATTTGCAAATTTTGCGAAAATTATAACAATAAAGTTGACCATTTCTAATTTGTAAAAGAATTAAAATTATCATTATTATTATTTAAATTATTATTATTATTATGTAGTTTTAAAAAGATAATTATCATTCATTATAGTAGTATGCTTTGGGTGGGTGCTGACCAAAGCCTATTACTAGGCAGTGAGTGTTTTGAGAATCCAAAATAACGTTTACATGTATCTATCATTTTAATTATTTGTTTCAACTAAGTTAAAATATTTTAATTAATTGAAAGTTAATTAAAAATTTAAGTATAAATTGTTTGCTTATTTAAAATATTTTGTCCTTAAATTTTTAAATCTATTTTTGAATAAAATTAATACTGTGTACATTAGATTTCAGCATTGCAATCACGAATAAAAAAAATAAAATGTACAATATAGACAATATCTAATGAAACTTTTTAATTTTCATACAACATCTGTTTTAACAATCTTTATTAGATTTTTGTAGAAATTTTATTCTTAATAAAGAAAAATTTTTAAAAAAATCTCATACATATTTAATGAAGTAAGTCTCTAGACTTAAAACCTTTTTTAATTTTGCTTTTCGCAAACAGTATTTAAAGAACAAACTTTTCCTTTTAAATTTCCTTTGTAACGAAATTTAACAAAAAAAAAGTGCTATTAAAAACTTCTCAAGCTCTTGTGAAAATTAAATGAAAGAAGCATGTATAATATAAATTTTTTATGTGATTTAATTACGAGAATAAAGTCACCTGCTCATTTCAACAATAAAAAATATTGATCTAAAAATAATGATACAAAATTTTAAAATGCTGAGCACTAGATTAATTTTCAAAACAACAAAAATTAAATAGTTTTTAGAAAATTACAAAAAGTTATTTTTTTTGCACAATAATTTTTTTTCCTGGTTGATTAAAAATTAATGTAATTTGTAATTTTGAGAAAAGTATAGCACTAAAGATGACCATTTCTAATTTTCTATAGAAAATAAAATCATTATTATTATTATTATTATTATTATTATTATTATTATTATTATTATTATTATTATTATTATTATTATTATTATTATTATTTTGTAGTTTTGAAAAGGTAAAAAGATAATGATCCTTCATTATGATCGTATTTTTGGGGAGAGTGCTGACCAAAGCCTATCACTAGGCACTGAGTTCTCTGAGAACCCAGAACCATATTCACATGTATCTATCGTTTTAATTATTTGTTTCTGTTAATTAGGTTAAATAATTAATTAATTGAAAAATTAATTAAAAAATTAAACATACACTTTTTGTTTACTTAAAATATATTACCCTATTTTTTTTTTTTTACTCTGTTTTTGAATAAATATCATACTGCATACATTAGATTTCAGCATCGGAATCACGAATAAAAAATAAAACCTGCAACATATTTTTAATTATTTATTCCTTATTTATACATAAAAAAAAGAACTTTTTCTCGAGAAATTTGCCGACGATATCTAATGAAACTTTTTAATCTGCATACAGCATCTGTTTTAGTTATCTTTATTAGATTTTTGTAGAAATTTTATTCTTAATAAAAAAAAAAAATACACACACATATATATATAAATCTCATACATATTTAATGAAGTAGTCTCTAGACTTAAAGCCTTTTTTAATTTTGCTTTTTCCAAACTGTACTTCAAGAACAAACTTTTTCTTTTAAACTTCTTTTCTAACGAAATTTAACAAAAAAAAAGTGCTATTAAAAACTTTTCAAGCTCTTGTGAAAATTAAATTAAAGCAACATGAATAATGTAAAATTTTTATGTGATTTAATTACAAGAATAATTTCATCTGCTCATTTCAACAATAAAAAATATAGATTTAAAAATAATGGCAGAATGTTTTAAAAAACGGAGCACTCGATTAAATTGTATGTATACATTAGTTATATTTTTTCAAAACAATTATAACTGAATAGTTATTAGGGATTTTTTTTAATAAGTTATTTTTTTACACAACAATTTTTTTTTCTTGTTGATTTAAACTTCAATGCCATTCGTAATTTTTAAGAAAAAAAAAAAAAAGAATGGCCATTTCTAATTTGTTATAGAACATGAAAAAATATCATCATTTTATTTTGTAACTTTCAAAAGATTATGATTATGTGTAAGGAAAACTTTAATTTATGTTTTAATTGTTAGGAAATTTTAATGAAGTCTTATATTTCATTTGTATAGACAATTCCATAGTTCATTTAGCTGAAAAGTTATTAATAAAAAAGTTACATGCATTCTTTTAACTTAAAGTCATGTTCGTATGTGGCAATCGAATTTTGTAATTTATCTTTCACCACTTTCTTGTGACATAAGATTTTAAACCTTCCGGAACTGGTGTGCTATCAGTAGTACATGTTTTTTAATTTAATATTATTTTGTTTTAACAAATATTTTTCACACTGTTTATAAATGGTAATGTTAGTATGTGTCAATGCCTTTATTATATGACTTCATTAACCCTCTCACTGACAAGCCCGTCTACAAACGTTCCCTGAGCTCCAGGTTTCACTGCAACGCAAGCAATAATTAAAATGATATAACTCAGTTGATTTAATGGATTTTTAATACATTGTGCAGTGATTAACACACTCAAGGATAACATTCATATTCGTAAATAAGATTTTTTTTATAATTTTGAAAGAATCATATTTTTTTAGCAATTAAAACAAAATGCTGAGAAAACACATTACAATTTTGCTGTTTTGCAAGACTGTCAGAGGGTTTTAATGCCCAAGCATTTAATGATAATAATAATAATAATAATAATTTGCTTAATTACTTTTCCACCGTTTGCGATTATTTCATTTAAAACATTCATTGAACTCTATAAGTTTAAAATAAAGGCTACTTTCCTGATATAATCATGTTTAATAAAGCGCAGAATGTAGTAGAAATTTGTAATATCAGTTACGTCTTGTTGAAAAATAACATTATCTAAACATCTAAAACTCTTCCTTAGCCTATTGTTATATGAATATGAATTGAATAATACGCAAAACAACTACATTTTTTTACGCTTTAAACATTGAAATAAACGTTAAACTGTAATAAATCTATTTAGATAGCTAGTTTTTATCATATTAATGTACAAAAAAAATAAAAAAATAATGAAAAAATAAATAAATAAATAAAAATCTAAAAATTAAAAGAAAAATTGCACCCGAGGGGGTGGGGTGTAAATTTCGAATATGTATATACTTCCGTGGGCAATAAATAAGTTGCACAAGGTTACTTTTAAATTCCATCACTGAGTGTCGAAACTTTAAATTTTCTGTGCAGAAATCAGTATCAGCTCCCACAATACCTTTACAAAAATCTCTTTCAGAATTCCACAGAAAGTTTTACAGAATCCTATAGAATTATGGTCCGTTTTTCTATAAGCTAGTTTCAAATCTATAGAAATATATGTAGAGAATCAGTAGAAATGTCTTTAGAGAGAAAGTGTTTAATAGAAGTTTATAGAAATTTTTGCTCTATAAGCATTTTTATTGAACTTTTACGGGTATTTCTATAGTTTTTAAACTAGCTTATAGAAAAACGGGCCATCCTATAGAAATAGGATTCTATAAAACATTTTCTATGGAATCCTAAAAGAGATTTTCGTATGGGTGAGTAATTGTTGAAAAATAGTAATGGCAGTGTTATCACAAAAGAGCCAAATTTTCACAAATCTAGCAAATTTGCAGAAATTTTTGGTATTTCCCCACATTTGGCAATAAAAGTTCCCCTGCATGTATAAAGGCTACATGGCAATAGCTAGCTAATTTGGTAACATTTTCAATTTTTTACCTCATTTTTAAAAAATATATATTTATTTTGTATATTTTAGTGAATGTTAATAGAAACATGTTAAAACATTTTTTATTATGATGTATTTTACTTTTGATCTATAGTTAGCGGCAATCGATAAAGTTTTCCAAAAGTATCTATTCAGTAAAGCCGTTTAAATATGATTCTGTAGTTGGGCATGTGTTATGCTAAATTATTAATCATATTGTACACAGACATGCATGTATAATATCTGACAGAATAGGTTTCTCCAGAAACCTCAAGAGAATTACAGAGAACCTATAGAAATAGCTTTCTCTGGCGGTAGTAACTAAGCCGGCCAAAGATACAAATCCTATACGGTATTCCTATACAATCTGTGGTGCAAGTAACATTTCTTATTGAGTTACAGGGCCACACAAAAGTATTTCATTGCATACTTATATATTGAGACATTGTTTGGTATGCATTTGAATGGTATTAAACTATTTAATACTACCAATTAAACTATTTAATGCTCGTAATTTATAAACTAATAAACTATTTAATGCCCTTCTGTACATCTAAACCAACAAGCGTAGCGGTCGAAGGCCGCTAGTATTTATTTATATGCCTTATTTATTATTATTATTATTATTGTTTTGTTTTGCCTTAACAATTTAACCTTTTTTGGAAGCACATATTTCAGTGGACTTTTAGCTGGAGTGCAGAAGCAGTTTTAAAATTTTCCAATTTATTATTTTTCCCCATAAGTTTATTATCATTATTTTTTTAACGGTATAAAAAATTACTTATAACTAATTAACGGTATAAAACAGCTGCTTTTCTCGACTGTTTACTGATTTTAAAAAATCGGAAAATACACGTCTTTACGTTGCAAATCAGATGCGTTTGTACTATAGCGAAGTTTTTTAAATACACAGTACATCGGACACATACAATACATTATCCGAAATATTTTGAGGGTCACTGTAAATACTAAATGTTTTCTATTCCACTGGAATTAATTTGTAGTAAATCTCAGCAAAGTATATCAATTTCATAAAATACGAATTAGTTTAATATAATAAATTCGCAACCCAAATCATGGTTTCCATACGTCATTATGTATTAGAATACTTTTTGTATGGCCCTGTATATTAATAAAAATGTTATTTGCACCATAGATTGTACATAATGTACATTTTAGTATATATTTCATAGATAGAAGTCAAAATTATTATGATCTAATGAGTGTAACACCATTAAAAAGAACTTTAAACTTTTTTTACCCATTGACCGTATAGTTGCTGAATAGTTTTTATTAACCCTGTAATAGAAACATACATCCGATTTTCATAAAATGTGAAATGACTTTTTTTTTTCATCCAGCATTTATAAAATTAATGAAAATAGTTTAAGGGGCTCCGGGACACATTAAAAATATATATATTTATCGGGTTAAAATTTTCAATTTTTTTGTGTTGTTTAACCATTTGTTATTAAATACAATCACGTGATAAAACTTATCATAATTTTCTTTTTCTTTTTTAATTTAATTCGTTATAACTTCAAATATTTTTTATAAAATTTCATTTTTTTTTCATTTAAATAAACAGAAATGTATAAACCTTTATTTCGATTCAGCGTTATCAAAAATATTTAGCTAAATAAAAAATTAAAATTATTAAAAAAATGAAAATAAATTATGTAACTAAAAAAAGTATTTTTTAAAGTAAATATTTTTGTTTTCAAATTTACTGAATCAAAATTAAAAAACATTAAGTGAAAAAAGACATGCTACAACTTTGAACCATTTATTTTAAACGGTACTATGGATATAAAAGTTTAAATTGAAGGAATTTTGAAAAAAAAAAAAAACATCACAATGAAAAAACACATTTTCAAAAGAAGTCGTTTACCATAATAGCCATTGCTTGAATGTTAGATTTTGAAAACAAACTAAAATATGAAAATTAATATTTCCTGTTTTAATTAATGTATAAAAATATTAAAACTTCATTTTAAACAGAAAAAAAAAAACACTTTTATAGCCAAAAAAAAAAAAAAAAAAGTACTTTAACAAATTACAACGATTGTTTGGAAAATGATATTTTCAAAAACTAAAAATTTAATGACTTGCAATTAAATTCTATATTTAAATTTATAATAATAATAAACATTATTTTTAGGATAATTATAACAAATCATAAACAAATTAAATAGTAACATTCCTACACCAACGGTAAAAAATAAATAAATAAATAAATAAATAAAAAATAAACAGTAGGTTAAAGATAGACAACTTTAATTGTTTAAAGTGTGAAATTGTATTTGATGGAGTTAATCAGATTGACTTTCAAACGCTACATATTACGTACTACATGGATTAAACATTAATATTCCTGGATCCATTACAAACAAATTTTAAATGAAATTTCAGTTTTACATTTTTCGGAACTGCAAAATTTTTAACTTCAAAATATCTCACACTTTAAATTTTTACTCCTTTGCGTAGAGAATAAAATGCACTTTTTAATGAAATTTGTTTGAAATCTCTATCATAATTTGTTGTTAAATTATTATTTTTTTAAGTTTTAATTACTCTTTTTGTCAGCGTGGCAGCAGAAGTGTTCCATTTTTGGCCATTAAACTTGGACAATTTAGAAAACGAATAATATAAAAAAAAAGAAGTATTCCATTTTTGGACATGAAACTTGGACCAATCAGGAAATGAATGAAATAAACCAACTTTGTTGCGGAATTTAACCAATAAAAAGATTCAGATATGCTTTATATTTTCCAATTCTATACCGAGAATAAGAAATATTTTTTCAAAATAGTTAAATAAAAATTACAAAATTTGAAGATTTTTTGCCCCGGACCTCCTTAATAAAACGTAGCAGAATATTAGTAATAAAATACGAGTAATAGATACATATTAAATAATTACTCATTTAAATTATTTTATAAGCATATGCCATCTTCTAAAAAAGTAAAAATAATAATTAAAAATAATAATTAATGTGCAACATTGAAACATGCATAATGAAACCTTCTTATTTCTTTTTTTTTCAGATTCCAACGCACTATAATTTCTCCCTTAAGATATGAAATAACCAAAATCGATTATCTTCATGCATATTCCATGAACATCATTTATAAATGTAGAAAATAAAACATTTTTAAAGTAGTTCTAATTAATAAAGTCACAAGAGAATAATTAAAAATCTCTTATACGAACTATCACTTTGTTTTCTAGAAGAATGAGTAGGTCGAAAATTAGATAATATATTCAAAATTAAATATGCAGTAGCTTTTTATGTAATATTTTTTTTTTATTAGGAAATAATTTTTAGCTTAATATTTACGTATAATGGACAATTTTATCATATTTATGTTTTATTATATGAGTATTTCTATCTTTTATTTTGCATAAATTTAAACATATAATTTGGTTAGTAATTTTATTGTTCAATGCTCAAAAATATATCTATATATAGTTTAAGAGTTTGTATAGGGGAAGTTTATATAAGAGTTTGTATAGGGGAAATCATAATTAACGCACAACCCAAATTACTGAACATGGATACATGGCAATTGGAGGGGGGGGGGTCATCTTATGACGCAAGCGTACATTAAGATGGAATTTTCCATCTAAGAGAGCTAGAGGGAAGCCAAAAATATAGATATAATATTTGGCTATATGTCATCAACCACTTTAGGTAAAAGCAAAAAAATATAATTAAACACATATTTCAGTGATTTTATAAATTTCCTCCAAAACGAGGTTAAAGATAAAATAAATTTTGCTGGGTCGAAAATTTTAGAACAAATGGCATATCTCAGCACCATTTTTATGTAGACACGAAAATCCAGAAAATGAATCTACTACGAAAATAAATGAATTTGTATTTCAGCCAATATAGAAATTCACATTAAAAAGAAAAGATAAATCTTCAAAATATAATAAAACATGTAATTGAGCAATTTGTAAGAATTACTCCCTTAAAGATTAAAAAATGGAGGAGGGGGAAAAATTTTGGACATTGGCATATATCAGCAGTCGTTTTAGGTAGGAGCGTGAAATTTTAGAGAATAAATCTAATAAATAATTAATTAAACACGTAATTCAGCGATTTTAGAAATTCTCTCTAAAAGGATTAAAGAGAGAAGTAAAAAAAAAAAATTGGAATATTTCAGTATATCTCAACAGTCATTTAGGTAGAAGCGTGAAACTCCAGAAAAAAGCCTACTAAAAATATAGTTAAATATGTATTTGAGCAATTTTAGAAATTCACTGCCTGAGGTTGTTAAAGGGAGGTGTGTCAAATATTTTAGAGCATTTGATTATATCTCAGCAGTCGTTTTATGTATGTATTGAAATTTCAGGATATAAAATTAGTAAAAATATAATTAAACCCGTAATTCAGCTAAATCACCCCCGTCCACCCCCCCCCCCCAAAAAAAAAACCGGTAAAAGAGACAGGTCGGAATTTTCAGAACAATTTTCTATTTCCCAACAGCAGGTAGAAGCGTGAAATTCAAGATAACAAGCTTATTAAAAATAATTAATCATGTATTTCTCTGCTTTTGGAAATGCTCAGTATTTATAGTCCATCAGTATACTGTTGACGCATTTTTTTAGGCAACGGCGATTTTCAACATAGTGCCAAGTCCGGTACCAAATGTCAAGTCTGTTACCGCACGGTTTTTTAATGATTATCATTTTTTCAGCATTCTACTTTTATTTTTTATTTAACTAAAAAAACAAATATACAATTTCCTTAAAATTTAATAATTTACATGAATATGTACTTTAATTATTAGAAAAAGTTATTGTATAACTTCTATGTATGTAATCAAAATCTTGTGGCTAAAACTTTCTCGCATTTCAATTTAATTTAAGTATTATTGATAAATATCATGTTTTGAAGTTTAAGGACATAAGTCACTTTACAATAAGTTGATTTTAGGAAATTTAATAAATTTAAAGCTGAGTATTTTCAGTAATTGTGTATGGTAACGGACTTGAAAATTTGCCTTACAAGCCAATATTAAAATAGCATTTACATATTATATTATAGAATAACGTGCACAACCATAAAAATTAAAAATTTTAAAAATAAAAATAAAAATTCTGAAATGTAAGAGAATGGTGAAAATGGCCCGCAAACAAAGCCCTGGCTGAGACAACAGTTAATCTATGCGACACCAGTTAACTCTGTTGGAGATCTCATTGCAAGAATTTTGGTCATTGATGTAAATGTTTTTTAAACACTTAGAGTCTGCGGTAAATATGAAAAAAGTTGCTAGACGTTGGGAATGGAAAATATGAGAAATTACTGTAACTGCTACATGAATAAAACGCTTGTTTTCATTTTCTCGCTTTGCGTCAAAAATTTACATTTCCGATCCCACATAGGGCACATGGGGCATATACCTAGAGCCCACGTTTTCAAGGGACACCGAAAAATTTTTCCCTTCTCATAAAATACAAATTGATGTAAATATACTTTTATAGTTCACAAAAACTATTTTTTTCTCTTCACAATTCAAAGAAAATAAACTATCGCAGTGTTAAAATATTACAACGATAAAATATTATATAGATTTCGAAGTTTAAGACACAATGGATATTACATCAATTACACATTTCCCCCTTTTCGATATACATTTCCTCCTTTCTTTAGTTCTAGAGTTTTATTTACTCTAAATATCATATGGAGCAGAAGATGTTATTTATATGTTATTAATATATAATGCATTTTTACATATGTCCATAATGCACTTTTATCTTTTTTTATATAAAGATATGGTTTAAAATTTGAACCGCACATAAACCTGCTAGACATGTTCATAATGCAGCTTTCTTGGGAAAATGTGCACTGACACAATCTGTGTGCCCAGTTTTCCAGTTATAATTGATCAGGCTCTGATGTCACATTGATAGACCAAAATTCCTTCTATACATTTGGCTTACCATTTCCTACAGGTTGGCCCATGAATTCGGGAACACTCTCTCTATATATTTTTAAGTTATCAGAAATTCGAAAAATAAATTATTTATAAAAACAGTACCTTGTCAGAATATGAAGTAGATAAAGATTCTAAATTTCTGAGAAAATAAATAATTAAAACGGAATTGAATCAGAAAACTACAAAAGAAAAATGATTTGAGATATTACTGTCAATCAGATGACGATATTTCTAAAATTTACAAAAGTTTCAATTAAATATATTTATGGAGGCAAACATTTATATTTTTATATAGTGTTTAAAAAATAAATCTGAAATTTAGAGGTATATTTTTCCTGAATTTCACCGAAAAATCTCTTTTTCAGGACAAAAAGGCATTTGTCGTTAAAAGTCGAAATATTTCATTATATTTACTGAAAATAACGAAATGGACGAAAAAGAAAGGAAATAATTGAAATACTCCATTATCTAATTGAAGTTTATTTTCAATGTTTACGAAAGTAATATGTTGCACTGAAAAGAAAAAATTCAATGAAAGATTACTGGCTCTTTTCTGAGATATCTGTCATGCTACAGAATTGTAAATGTACTGATACTAACAGCTTTCTGAGTAACAAATTAACCGGGTCATATTCTAATCATTTATTGAGAAGAGAGAATTTCTCTAATAATTTATTAAATCAGACAATATTATAATTTTAACAACTTTTTGAGCAACATATTAACCGGGCCATTTTCTAATCATTTATTAACCAAAGAAAATTTCTCTAATACGTTATTAAATCAAATCATATTATAAATATTCATTAACCGTAAGAAAATCATAATGATAATGTAATCATATTAATTAACCCTTCGGACTCCGGTGCCTCTTACACAAATTTTACTCGATTAGCACCACTTTTTAAAAATAACTTTCCTTGAAGTAGACAATTTCAAAAAATTCTCTGATTAAAGAAGGAAAATTTTATTTTCCTTTATTACTGGTGTCAAAAAAAAAAAAATTTGGGTAGGAAAGATGATGGCTTCGCAGCGGAGACAACGGAGTGCCGAAGGTTAAAACTTGCAACAATTATAACAGCATCGAAATCAATGAAATTACAATCTACCTCATAAAATTATAAACACACAGTGAAATCCACAATATGACTTTATAATCGTATGCAATCGCAAGCCGGATGGCGTGATAGCTGGAACAACGTACTGCCACAGCAAATTTTGTCGCTTCGAATCACCCCAGCAACGTTCTTTTTTTCCTTGGTCAATAAATAAAGGTACTTCTAAACTGATTGATATATGGCACCACCAGCCTATTGTTATAACAACTGAATAATGGAAAGTTACCACATCTTTAAATAGAGTTTTTCTTTTTCTTATTTTCCAAAACGGAAAATCTACTAACGGAACTGAAATGATCTGGCAACTATGCTGTCACTTGTTTTACCGTAAATTTATTATTATTATTTATTTTTAACAGCGTAGTCACACGGAGCTCTAATGCAGAATTTTGGAATGTTTATTCAAAACAGATAGATTGATTGCTAAGTAAATAAGGAAAATACAACAAACATCCGATCACATATTTTATTTGTTTATTTATTTATTTATTTATTTGTCAGCAGCAATTTTAGATTTACTATATATACTACCTCTGACAATAAAGTTCGGTGAATAGTCATTTAACATTATTATAGATGAAATATTAACGAAAGTTACCATACCATCCTTTGAAATAATTATCTCCCATAACTATGCACCCCTGAAATATGCTATACATGTCCTGTGAAATTCCCAAGAAGTCTTCTTTTGGGATGGGGTTCAAAACTCTCTTCACGTTTCGTTTGATGTCAGCAATATGGTCAAATCTCTTTCAAAGAGAATTTCAGTCGTGAAAATACGAAGAAGTCTGTAGGGTTGAGATCTGGCGAGTATGGTGGATGTTCAATTTGCACCATCCCTCATGAATTTCTTTCGGTGTCTAGCAAAGCTTAAAACAAAACTTTAAACAGATCTTATGTTCTTTCATTTTCCTGTTGTCAGGTAAATACCAACACACTGAACAAGCACTTAGTAAAGCAAGTCTTACACAGAACATAAACGACGCGCAAATGAACAACGGTGGGAGAAGATGGTCAACACTTGCCTCTATGCAGGTGCAGCGTTTTGTTTTCCAGGTGTTGTCAGATCGGTTGTTCTGAATTCATTCATCGAACTTTATTGTAAGAGGTAATATTTCAGTTTATTTAATGAATTACGACTTATTTAATTATTTAGAAATTTTCAGCTGTTTAAAAATATTATTTTCTTTCTAATAAATTTAATTTTAGTGAATAATACACTTATTTAATTTAATGTAATCAAATTATTTCTGATACATAAAATATACCGTTTTAAAATACTAAAAAATATATTTTTGCATTAATGATCATGGAGATTCTTTTATCAGAATAACATTTTTTTTAAAATTTTCTTAGAGATTAAATTAACAAGTACCGACTGCATATGTATTACACATATCTTTGTATATATTAATCGATTTAATGTTATGATTTATAGGATTCGTAAAATATTGATTCAATCTTAATACATAAATATTTTTTTAACTTAAGCTTTAAAGAGTCGATATAAAAGCTTTGAAAACACATTTTTGACGAACCCGATAATTAGCTCATTAGTAATAATCATTAAGAATCTATTTAAGTTCTTATTTCATAAATAAAATAATGAATAAATATTTGTCTAAAAGGTCTTTAGATACAGCATTTAAAGTATAATTAAAAGGAAACTGGACCTTTTTTTTCTCTGAAGAATTATTGTAGGTTTATATATATTTGCTTTTTCCTGAAGTGCATAAGCTTTTAACTGAATTATGCGAATTAATTAAATTATTTGATGTGTTAATAAGATTATTGTATAAAAGGATTTATTTAAAAAAAAAGACATTTTTAAAGGAATTTGAATAAAGATGCTTTCGTAATTAAAAAAATAAGAGTTGTTACATCACTTTATCAATTTTAAAACATGCCTTTTAAAGGATATTTAAAAAAAATTAAAGACATTTGATACCACTATTTATCTCGATATTTTTCGCAATAAAAAATACATTTTCATAAGAAAATGTATGATAAAAATACTTACATACATGCAAAATTATTATTAACCGATTAACTGATTTTCCCGTACATCATACAGGCTCATATACGGAGATATCCATATTCCAATCATGATTTATTATTATCATCAGTACTTTTTTTGTTGATTCTGCATTATTTAATCCGAGCATTTTTCTGATTTAATAAAGAAAAAATTTCTGCTTCGAAAAACTGGTGGTGAAATATTAAAATTATACAAAAATATGAAAAAATAGACGCTATATGAAATTTTTTTTTCAAAAAAAATTAAACAATTAATAATTAACACTTTTTTTTCTTTATTTTGTAAAACACTGTTTTTCGATGTATGTAAAATGTTACTTTTGTGGTTCAAGAGATTAATTTTATACTTCGAGGAAAATAAGTTCTGAAAAATTCCTTTCAAGTTGTTTAATTGTAACTCATTTTTATAATGCGAAATAGAATGTAAGTGATTGTCTTGAATATTTTAATGCTTTTTTTGTGATTTAATATGCAGTGTCAATTATGGGACAAGTTAGGAAATATATTTTTAATCGCTTGAAAATAAAATACTTCAGTTCAAATCGCACTCCTGTAAGACAATTACTTGACTTTATATTGAATTTTGAAATGTGTCAAGGACATTTGGAACACCTTGTATATATATATATATATATATATATATATATATATATATATATATATATATATATATATATATATATACAGGGTGGTCATAAAAAGCTTTGCCGGTATATGGAGTTCTAGCGGCCAGTCCGTTCAACCGATTGAGGTGAAATTTCAGATATAACTATTCAGAGATATGAGTTCGAGATTCTCGAAACGGCAACAAAATGGCGTACACGGTTACGGTTATAGTTACAGAAACTCTAAATTTTGCAATGGCAACACCATTTTCTTTTCATCGCATGCGAAAACGCTAAATAGCGCTGGAACCGTACGTGTATAGCCAGGATGCATGCACAAAAAACTGTTCTGCGAACCTCCCCCCCCCCCCCCATAAAAAACACGATTGAGGTGTAAGGAGGAAATTTGCATATGACAAAGAGTCAGTACACTAATCTCTGATTACAACACAGATCGGAGAAAACTTTTATTTTGATTACATATTTTCCACATGGGTGCCATAACTGGCAATTACACATTGCATGGTGCCGATTGTGAAGAAACAGCCGACCGTTACATCGCATGAGGGATGTTTGCAATCTCACGTTTGATAGAATCTTTCAAATCCGGCAAAGTTTGCGGATTCCACATGTACACTCTAGGTTTTATGTATCCCCAGAACCTGAAATCCATAGGAGTGAGGTCGAGGGATCGCGGAGACCATTGACGTTACCTGTTAAATTGAAATGTGCCTCGTCCGTTCATAATATGCGAAGAGGTCGATCGTTATCTCCATCATATGGGATTATAAATTCATTAACAAAGTCTATATGTTGTTGATGGTCTCTCACTTCCAACATCTGGACGCGCTGCACAGTGGGGCAAAAAACCTTCAAAACTGGCAAAAAATCGAAAAAATGAAATTTTATTTTGAACTTCCGACATACGTCACTTTAATAGAGCCAATTTGACAGTATCAGAATCAGACTTTGACAGTATATCAGAAATTTGACAGTACACATCTTCCTAGTATTAAAATTTGCGCAAAGTTATTTTGATTGTCACTAGAGAAAGAAGTTAAATTGCATATTGTGCTTTGATAATAAGTGAAAAAAAAATCAATAATTTTGTTTCAACATTCGTTTGTTAATTTCGCTATAATAATTAAAAAAATTTTTTTTTTTGACTATGGAACCTTTAACTACAAGTATGTAACAATAATTCATTAACTTTCAATTTGTTTTAATACCATTTTTATAGATATACAGACGCTTAGAATATATAGTGGTGAAATTTATAAAAAAATATTAATACTGTCTACAAACATTGTAGGTTTTAGTTATGAGTTAAGGCGAGTTAAGTGTTAATTATAATTTTTTCTACTAAGTATGAGTTTTAAAAGGACAAATATGCCAGAAAATTTTGCTCCTTTTTGCCACTTTTTTAATTGTATGGTCATTTTTATAGCTAATCATCCTTAAATTTTTGTTAGTGTATGGGTGTGCCAAACATGATTACAAATATTTTCTTTGTTAAATACGAATTTTAATGCATTGTTTATCACAAAATAATGTATTTAAATGAAACTGACTATCATGGAACGTTTTAACAAAAAACTTTTGAAAAGTAATGTGATTTTATGGTATAAGAGCTCCATAATCGGAGAAACTACGAACAAGTAGTTTAAATGAAAAGAAGATTAAATGTTTTAAAGTTTAATATAAATTCCGATGAGCAAAAGCCTGGCGAAACAAGGGAAATGCTTTAGAATTAACAAAGAGTGGCTTGGCAAATCGCTTTCATATCCTCGATTTGAAAAAGAAACAGAAGCGTCAATGAAAAGCAAACGTGCTCATCATCATATTCCGTCTGAATTTGTTCTGGACGATCAAAAATATCAAGAGTAAAACGGTTATACAATTCTAGTTCTACATATTCGTTAGTGTACGTGACATGTATGAGTTTAAGATTTGAAAAACAGGAAAACAAAAAGTGTGTGTTAGCACTAAAACAACAGAAACGGTTTTTCTTCTGCTGTCTTTATAGTAATACGTACATTTTGCCTGAGAAAGGTTGATCCAATCCTTCAAAACGAGTCGCTAATATTCATTATAAGGTTTGCTTGAGAAAAATTAAAATTACTAATTATGTTTACATTTTTTAATGTGATATTATGGATGATTTATAAATATCTAATTAGTATAAAACTATCTTAAATTCTTGTTTTTAACTCATTTTTCTACAAAAAATATTGAAAAAGGTTTGTAAATTAATTAATAAATTACTATTTAGCTTATGTAAAAGTTTAAAATTTTACTACTTTTCTTCTACAAAAGAATCCGTGATGTGCTTTTTTTGTTCAAAGTAAATTTTATTTTTTGCCAACTTTGGAGGCTTCCTGCCCCACTGTGCGCTGGTACCGGTAAAGAAACATACGAATTACAGAGCGTAATAACATTAAGACTATTGATTTTGGCATATCAAGTACACGAGATGCACCTTTTGTAGTTTGCATGCGTCCTCTGATCACTATGTGATGCACTTCCATAACAGTATTCTCAGGAACAGTTCGTCGTCCGGATCGCGGACTATCACAAATGCAACCAATTTCTTTGAATTTCTTTGCTAAATCACGAAGAGCTTGTAAAATGCATGGGCCACGTATTTGGCAATGGTTTCGACGGTAAACGCGCCAGGTTTTCGCAGCATTCTTCTCATTTTGATAATAGTTTTTACCAACTCAGTACGAAGTCATTTTGTTGGCATGTGCGAGCTCCGACTGAAGAACAAACATTCCTACCCTACTTTTTATCCGTTTTCTACGCTGACTATCTGGCAAACAACGTTCCATGATTGGTATTTTGTCTCTGTCATATTGAAATTTTCTTCGTGGGCCTTGGTCGTGTTTTTTTTGGGGCAATTCGTAGAGCTGATTTTGTGCGAGCATAACGCGTCCGTTAATTGGAATAACCATACTGTTCCAACACTCTTTAGGGTTATCTCATGCGCTGAACATTTTGCGATAAAAAAAAATCGGTGTTGCCATTGGAAAATTTTGAGTTTCTGTAACTATAACCGTAACCACGAGCTCCATTTTATTGCCGTTCACAGTATCTCGACCTCATACCTCTGAATAGCTATATCTGAAATTTCACCTCGATCGGTTGAACGGACAGGCTGCTAGAGCTCCATATATCGACAAAGTTTTTTTATGATCACCCTGTATATATACATATATATATATATATATATATATTCCTCTGATGAGAAATTTTTAGGTATCGGCGGTTGTCCATTCCTTATTAAGTAACATACAAAGTGAGTCATTAATATCGAATCAATAGGTTATCTCCATAAATATTACTCCTAGATCCATACTTCCAATTGGAAAAATTCATAAAAAAGGTGAAATTTTTGCAAAGATAAGTTGCATCTCCATGGGGGGTCTATTTGAAAAAAATACGAAACTTAAATTTCTATACAGCCCCCGAAGGTTAAAAATTACAATTAGGAAAACTTTCCTTATACAGTTCTGAATAAGACACAAAAAGTTGCATCTTCATACCTTCGAAACTCGCAGAGTTATAGCCTTTTAAATAATTCATCAGGTTTTAATTGATTAGACGCAGCTTGAAATGAGCGAAATTAAAAAAAAAAATCCCTGTTGGCTGGGCCTATAGGCGGAGGTAGATTTCGAAATTAAAAATTAAATATATATATATATATATATATATATATATATGATTAGAAATAAACCCAGTTTAATAACTTCATTTGGCCGTTTATGAAAAATTTTTAATTTCATTTTTCTGCAAAAACTGGTTTTATCAGAATCATCTTAAGAAAAATTCAGCTTAAAAGCCCATTTTGACAACACATTTTGAAATAAATTCTGAATTTATTAAAAAATCGACCAAAACAGTACATTATATAGATCCTAAATAACAAAAACTGTCAGTTGAATCCATTGGAGAAAAAAAATGAATTTAAAAATGAGTCGTAAAATAACCAATTTGTTGTTTGAATACATCCTTAATTCTTTAATCATGATTGCTTCGGAAAATTTTGAAAAAAACAATTTCTTATTTGAACACTTCCTTAAATTTTCAGACACGATGACTTCGGGAAATTCTGTTCAAAATACCCTTTTTGGTAGCCTTTCTCGAAATATATTCTGTCTTTATCAAAAAACTGATCAATGCATCACATTATATAGTTCCTAAATAAGAGGATCTGTAAATTGGATGCGTTTGAGAACAAAAATGAATTTAAAAAGGAGTCAGAAAAAAACGCAATTTCTTATTTGAATACTTCCTTAAATTTTCAGTCCCGATTCGGAAATTCTGTTCAAAATACCCTTTTTGGTAGCCTTTTTTAAAATATATTCTGTCTTTATCAGGAAATTGACCAATGCGTCACTTTATACAGTTTCTAAATAAGAGGATCTACCATTTGGATGCGTTTAAAATCAAAAATGAATTTAAAAATGAGTCGGAATATAAGCAGTTTGGATTTGAGGTTTTTTCTCCAACTCCTATTTTTGTTTAATTTCTTTTTGCTATACGAATTGATCCTACGAAAAATTTGTCAATATAAAAGTTGTAGATATTTTTGAGAAGATGTAAAATAAATTTAATCAGATTTGATAGTTTAAAAATTGACGGAGTTATGGATTTTTCTTTTTTTTCACCGCCTTTTTTCTTTTCGTTTTTAATTTTTTTCATCGGTAAAAGTTGGTCTTATCAAAAACTTGTAAATACAAAAATTTTAGATAATTTTGAGAACATTTACAAAAAATTTAGTTGGACTTGATGTCTTCAAAATTGACGAAGTTATGAATTTTTTTTCTCTCAAAACCCTTGTTTTTTTCGCCCCTTGAGCCCACTTCTAAATTTATCAAAAACCTGTCATACATAATCTTTTGTCCAATTTTTAAGAAGTAACATAAACTTTAAACCGATTCGATATCTACTTTAATTAAGAAGTTATGGCGTTTTTTCGGTTTTCTCAAAAACGCCCCCTATTCCGACTCCCTTGGTCCGATTTTGCAAATTAACGAACTTAGCCCAGATTTTATCCCCTTTGATTTTATGTACCAGTTTGGTGGAGATTGGTGAAGAATTATAGAAGTTATCGTGTCCATAAAAAAGTGACATATATATATATATATATATATATATAGATAAATAGATAGATAGATAGATAGATAAACTGGTGCGATTGCAATAGGTAGTATTTCATACGAAATCTACCTAAAAAAAGTGAGATATATATATATAGATAGATAGATAGATAGATAGATATAAGCTGGTGCGATTGCAATAGGTAGTATTTAATACGAAATCTACCTAAAAACAATGAAATCACATCCTAAAATTTCTTATACAATTTATAAATATTTCATATGGTTAGTACTGGTTTAAATGAGATAATTAAAAATCGTTATAACTCGAAACATTATTTATCGGATTTCAGTTTCTTTTTATTTAATTAAAGTTGAAAATCTGATTTTAGTTCTGTTCCAGGATTTTTGTTTTTCAATATAAATTTTATTATAATTAAAAATCTTTGTTGAAAACAAAAATAACATTAAAAAAATCACATTTTTAAAAGTAATATTTTTTTTTTAATTTGCCGAAACAAAACCAATGTAAAATAATAAAAATTGACATGTTTCAAATTCTTTTTTTCTTTAACAACTCTTAACTTTTAATAATTTAAAGACAAGAAGTAGTGGGAAAAAATTCATTATACGGAAAAACGGAGCTCTCACAACTCCAGGCTTTTTATCGTCTTGAACAGACTGTTAAAATCCGTATTCTGAGTCCAGGCCAGGCCAAGACCGAGACGTTACTTTTTTCTCAAGACTCGCCTGACCGGGCCTAACGTATTTTACATACCGGAGGAGACTACTTACTTCTTCTTAGGTCTGCACTGGAGGAAATTTTCAATCCCAGTCTCGAACAATCCGTATTAAAATCGCTGTCTCTGACTGACCTTATACGTACATAGGATAAGTAACAGTTGGTTCAATAAAAATTTTTACACATAGATTTTAAAACCGCTTTTATTTAACAAAAAAAAAAAGCATTATAATTTTTTTTTAATGAATAGAACATTTGAAGACTAAAAAATTAAATACAATACAACCAGTGAAAAAAATTTGCCCAAGACGAAATTCTGTTTGAAACAGAAAATGTGTTGATCCATGCAAAATAAATACAATAATACCTGAGAAAAAATTAAACTCCAGTTATCACTTCTAGGAAGGACATTTGTCTATAATGTATTTTGTCTTTCCTCTTACCTTTCCTTCGTCTTAAAAGATTTTACTGCATTACATTTTTCAAAGACTCCAACGCATGGGATATGGATTAACGAAATTAAAATATAAGTGAAACATTTGCATATAATTAGAGATTAATTCATAAAATAAATAAATCACAGCCCATGGCGATTCTTAAATAATAAAAAATATATAGATAAAATACGAAAATGTATGATAAGTATTTTTGGTCAGAACTCTTCCATACGAAACAATTTTTAACTGCACCGAAGTAAACTAGTGGTTGGAGGCCACCGTAATACTTACCCATCATGGATATGTATATGAAAATAAAACATGTGATAACTATTTATACAATGCATTGCAATTCATAAACAAAATTTATATATTGTTAATATACATAGTAATGCTCTATTAAAGAACTGCTGATTACCAATTTTGATAAATTATATAAAACGCTAAACTACTAGTACCGAACTGCGTAAAAGAAACAGCTTATAACTTCAAAAATAATAATTATATTAACTAACACTTAAATGTGTCGGATTAAGCGTCTCATTTCCAATAAAAATATACCTCTGAATTGAAATTTGAACGAAATACAGGGTCATGAAAAATCGAAGAATGTGGAAAACAGGATTACAAATATCTCGGCAACTAATAATCCGATCGACTTCGTTTTATATGCAAAATGTGTGTTATGTTATTGCTTTTTACGTCCATTCCTTAGAACAAAAAATTTTGAAAATTTTTATATACTTTTCATCAGAAGGAATTTTTCGAGAGTCCGAAAAAAATAGTTCCGGATAATCGAGGTTGCTGATATTAAATAGGCTTTGTCCCATTCTTACATACTAACTACATACAAAATTTCAAGTCTTTATCTCATTTTTTTCGGGAGATAGAGAGTTTACAGACAGACAGACGGACGGCAATTTTTTTTTCTAAAAATATGTTTTACGGAATCTCCACTATCTAAAACGTGTAAATCCGTCAATTTTTTTTTCGATTTTCAAAAGGATTGCAAGACTTACCCTATACTACGTATGATGCGTAAGTAAAAGTATGTAGAATTTTACGACTGAGCCGATCTAAGATTGAAATTATTTTCCAGGCCGGTACGGGTTATGATTTTAACTTTTTTCCAGCCCGGGCTGAATTGTTTTCCCTATGGGTCAGTTTGGGACCGGACCTAAGTATTTCGATCCATGCAGATCTCCAGTGCAGACTACCAACATATTTTTAAAACACGTTAATATTTAAATTCAATACGCTGCTTTGATATGTTTAAATAAGAGGGACTGTCTTAAATCGACATTTAATAACGGGCTATTTGTTGACGATCTCTCGCTCTGTTCGCTTTCAAAATGAGTCAAAAACTCGTCGTTTACGTGTATGGTAAAATTTTAGTAAGCTTACGGATTTCGATAAATTTACATCTGTAGTATTACAGATTTTTTTTTTTTCAGTGTATATCTGTGTATGGAAATCCCGCTTTCTGAAAGCATTACTCAATCGTATTCTTAGTTATTTTGTCTCAAGATTCTCTCACAAAATTAAGAGCGTTCAAAATGTTAACTTTGTATCTTTTCTCCGCATTTTTATCCAACGATGCTGTAATTTTTTTTTTTCACATGCAACATTTCGCAAGAAACTTTTACAGAATAAAAGATACGAAACTCTGGGTAACCCAATTACTGGGCTGACAAACTCTTCTGAAATTTTCAAGGAAAAATAAAACTTTGTCATTATTTAAGGGGACAGTGGATCTTTATTTGAGCAAAATCGTCGCAAAAAATGTCTATTTCTGTAGTATAATAGTATCAAAATAAATTTTTCTTGTTAAAATATCATTTACGAAGGTTTTAAGAAATAAATAATAAAAGTAAGTGTATTTATGTTCTTTTAATCTGTTTTTCTTAAAACTAATTTTTCAACGTTTTTAGATTTTTGAAATGCCTCTTGCGACGTAATTTTATTTTTTATCAATATTTAGGAAATTGATAAGGAAGTGTCCTGATATTGTTTAGAAAGAAATTGTGTCAGCTTTTCAAAATTGTCTTCATTAAAATAATTAAATTTGATCTTTTACTTATTAAAAAAAAAAAGATTTTGATGAAAATCGATATGGAATTTAGAAAAAAAATCTGTAAAATATTAACTGTTGAAGATATTTTAAAAAATCTTACACATTTTTTTATAACAGAGGAACTGATAAAAATACAAAATCAAAAAAATATATCAAAAATTAAAACATGGGGAGCATTTTAAAATTTAGGTTAAAAAATTAATTTTTTTAAGGTGTTCTATATACCTTTGGTGAAATGTATATATGCAAAATATTTCATATTGCTATGATAAAAAATTAAGATTAAAAAAAAATTAACGTCCACCGTCCCTTTAACACTAGAACTACCTTGAGTCGTCTTTTACATTGCTAACATATGCATATACTTTTGTTCAAACAAGAAATTTTATTATAAAATAACTTCAAAAGATATAAAGAGGAAAAAGTTAAATAATAAAGTCAAACTGTTTTAAATCAAGATTCTGGTGTGAAATAGTTTTAGAATTAATTACTTAAATGTTTGATAGTTCTAGTGTTAAATTGCAAATTACAGGATGCGCGGAATATTGATCAATAAATAAAAGAATAGCATTTATAACTCATTTATTTAATATTTTTTGTGCGTATTTAAAAAAAAAAAAAAAAAAAAAAAAAAACATGTTTGTAAATTTTTTATTTTCGAAAAAAAATATTATTTTGAAAATGGGAGAATCATGACAAATAAAGAACATTTGCTCTTAAACATTAAAAGGTAAAACAATTTCTAACATTGGCCTGGAGTTTATTGCAATTTAAAATGTTAGAAGAAAAAAAACTGAAATATTTCTCATTTGTGTAACTGAAAGCTACATGTTTTTCAGAATTTCCCCGATTTTTTCTATTTCATTTTTATAAACTAGTTGTTATAAATTTATGCAATCTTTTTAAAATAACTAATACGCAAATAATAAAAAAGGAGAAAATGACATCTTTAAAGAGAACATATTATTATAGAATATTCTTACTATTAAAAAGAAATAGAATAGCCAAAATTTTAAAATGTCTTTGTAAGTTTCTACCGAAAAAATTGTCCGATTAAAAATGATTTTTTCAACTTAAATATTTTTAGAAAACTGATATATAAAGTTGGTATGAAATTTATTGCATTTTTACGTTACATAAAAGAAAAGGGGAAACATATTTCTTTTAAAGGAGATTTCTATCTACTTTAAAATGCAATTACTTTTAATGGGCTAATATAAAATCTTAATGTAAATTCCATTATAAATATATTTTTGGAAATGCATTTCTGTTTTCAAGTTTGGCAGATGAGAAGAAAAATACGTATAACTTGAAAAACAAGAGAGATTCCAAATGAATATCATACAGCGGAGGCAAATATTATTTTAATATATTGACGTATTAAGTTTAAGATAATGTAGTTGCTTTTAAGTACTGCATAAACTAGTTAATGTAATAGAGATTATTCGGATCAAGAGAAACTAATTTGTAAAACAAGATTGTGAATTTTTATTGCGCGTTATTCTTAGATCTTTTCAATAATTTTTCATTCGGGCATATATTTGAACTTAATTAGCAAATAGAAAATACCGTTACACAGTTTATTTGCTCAATTAGATTTATTGGGCGGCTTTAAAATTGTTATTGCAAATGTCTCTAGATAATAATGTATGACTACTTTTTTAAATATAATGCTTGTCATTTTTCTTTCGGATACAACAGCGTATCATATCATCATAGTTTCTTTTCAAGGCGCTATAATTCTGCAAAGCCATTAAATGATTTTTATTTCTTTTTCATATATCAAAATATACGGCTGCTTGGGAATAATATTGGGGACAACGGTACTGAAAAGCACAATATTTGAGATTTTACTTTTATAAGGTATGTTTTCCTCAACTTTTATATATTTTTTGCAACAGGTATAGTTTATACATAAACACTTTTTTCTGTATTAATGTACCATGATGCATATTTTCATAAATTTTGTAAATGTAAATTATAGATGACTATTAAATAAGAAAATTAAAGATTGATAATTAAATAATTATAAGATATGACAATTAAATAATTAAGAATTTAAATATGGTAATTAAGATGGAAAATAAAAGAGATGATAAATATTTGCAAAATATCTCATATTATCTTACGTACAGTAATTCGTAGAATATCAAACAAAAGAATTTGGAGCATGCTGTATTACTTGTATTTATGTTGCATGAAGTGATGAAATATATACCCATATCTACTCCCCTCCCTGAAAAAAAGGAACAGTCTGCACGCCACAAGTTTATGAAACACAAGGTAACTCGAAGTTCGTGGAAAAAAGGCAATTACAATGAAGAAATTGAGCATAAACAAGTGATATTAAAACGTTTTATGTAAATTTGCAATACACGTACATTTAACGTCTGAATTAAAAAAAACTATTAAAAGATTGAATAATATAAAATAAGGCAAACATGAATACATATTTAAAAAATAAATTAAATTTATATACAAAAAAATAAAACACACAAAAAAAAAACATAAAAATACAAGAAAACGTAGAAAGAAAGAAAGAAAACGTAAAAATACAAGAGTAAACGTAAGAATACAAAGATACAAAGAAGTAATACAAATAAAACGTAAAAATACAAGAGTAAACGTTTTGCCATGCTACACGCAACGACTCATCAGTACAAATAATTACTCATTGCATAACAAA
The DNA here is from genome assembly GCA_964019185.1 of Maratus speculifer. NCBI lineage: Eukaryota > Metazoa > Arthropoda > Arachnida > Araneae > Salticidae > Maratus > Maratus speculifer. The sequence goes on along the minus strand of OZ025295.1, from coordinate 227,348,783 downwards.
CATTGGAACAAATCAAGACAGTTACAGTTAGTTATTATTTTTAGAAAAAAGATAATATTCATTCGGGATAGCACGAGCATCTTTCAGAGTTTTATTAACGTTTTATGCAAATCAGAAAAACAGAAAAAGGCAAAAAAGAAAAAAAATCACAACAGCATGGGACAGTGTATTTATTTTAACGTAAAAAAATTTAACCCGGGAGAACTCGCTACGTGAGATTTTCTCTCACATTCGTACTTTTTTTTGTCGCAGCACGCTAATTGTATAAGAGCGAGGCTGATCTCTTCTCTAGCTGGAGGTAGGAGTGTAAGACAGAGGAAGAAGCGCTTGCGCAGATTCAGTGTCTTTCAGGAGAGCATTTGGGAAAGGTGTTTTGGTAAAAGCGGAAAGCTGTGAGCATTTCTCTCACAGCGAGTTCGGACGTAGCATATATTTTCACAAAAAATGAGATTTTTTCTCACAGCGAGTCTTTGCGTATTGCGTAACCTACCTTTTTAAAGTTGTTCAGATAAAATCTTCTATTGTCTTTCACCCTAACGATGACCAGTCGAGGAAAAATGCTTCAGGAAATGGGTAAAGCAATGTATGCGCTAAAATATATGAAAGATAAGTGTATTTACTATCAGGTATCAACAGCCAAATCATCTATAAAGCAAAGACTGATGATGTTGTTGAAAGGAGGACTTTTCTGAAAGAAATGGCACTGAAATTTATTAAACTACATCTCATTACAAGATCGGCTATACAGATTATATGCCCTAAAGATTGTGCTACAATGAAAAAGATTGCAGGAGTTGAAAAGTCTATCGAGACAAATAAAAAGCAAAAGGTAGAAGGATTGTGTGCTTTTGGCAGAAGGAAGAACAAGATGACAACAAAAGTATGCTAGAACTGCAACATACCAATTTGTCCCTCAGATACCCTGTACAGTTGTCAGGATTGAGGAAAAAGTTATAAATCACAGCTGTGATTAGGGCTTACTGTCACAATTCCCAGCTCAGATTTTAATGTTTTCTACTAGCGAGCTACGCCCGCTAGCTGGGCCACTTTTTCCAAACGAACCTCGGTATTAAGCAGTATATAATAAGCAAAAAAATTCATTAAATAGGCAAGTCTTGGTGTTCGAATCCTCAAGCACAAAAAAAAGTAAAGTAAAGAGCCATGGTCCCGTTAAAAATATGTGATTTCGCACTGTGGGCCACGTGCACTTGAAAAAAAAAAAGATTGTGGATCGGAACTATGGTCGCTTCGCGCCTATAGTCCCGTTAAAAATATTTGGTTTGCATGGTGGGCACTACGCGCCCTTAAGACATTTTTCCGTATTTTTTAGTTCATCAGAAGCAGATTTTTATGCAGATTCTGAATATGTAATCAGTTTTTTTTCTACTTTAAAAACTGTCTGCATGATGGTTTAAGAAAAAACGCGCAAAAAAAAAAAAAAAAAAAAAAAAAAAAAAAAAAAAAAAAAAAACGCAATTAGCGCCGGTAGAAAAAGCGGTTTTCGGCTGTTTCTTCTTTTAGCCAAAGGGGAAAAGTTCAGGTTCTTCACCGCAAGGTAGCGCAGTGTTCTGCCTCGGAGCTCCGTTTGGGATTTGAGACATCTTTCGTTCCGATTCCCAAGGGGTTTTTAATTCATAACTTTTTTAATTTTGGTCCCACGGTCTCGAAAATGCCCGAAATGACTTCCCCGGAATATTTCCAATCCAAAGACACCTCTCGCGACTTCCAACTCGCCCGCGTTGTGAACTGTAATCGCCTTCAAGCAGACAGACAGAGGCGCACGGATTTTATTAGTATAGATTTCTTTTTTCGTTCATGTTGTATTCTTTATTGTTTTAATTTATTTCTTTCTCTAATTCACATAGCTTTATTTTTATTTTTCTTCTGCGTAAAATATAAATTTGTTTTTACTATTATTACAGTTCTACAATCTAATTATTTCTAACTCATAAACAACTGTCCTCATTCATAAGGTTTCGTATTTTTTGCTTGCTATATATAGAATAAATACGAGCATTTTTATTTATATACCAGTATATACATTTTTAAAATTTCAATAGAACTATTCATTAGAAATTTATTAATCCGTTTATACCATTATACTTAAATTTTTATTTTATTTTAGGAACTCTTGCAATAACACTCTTATTTAAATCATTATAATTTATTTTTATGTATTATTTTTCATTTTAATTAAAAGTTTAGAATTATATTTGAATCGTTTTACACCCTTTTTAAAATAAAATATTACGGCAAAAAAAAAAAAAAAAATGTTGGTATTAAAAATTGCAAGGTAAAAGAAAGGACATTTGGCACCGTGAGAGAAAATCTCACTAGCGAGTTCTGGTGTGACAAGATTTCTAGCGGGTTCTCCCGGGTTAAACATATTGTGGTCAACTCTGAAGATCGTGATGGCCATCCAAACTTACAAATTTAAATTATCACACGGTCTTCAGTAAAAGTATCCAATAGGAACGTAGACGATTCTCCAAACATCCCGTTTCTTTTACAACATCATTGTAAACTCAGTATCCAATTCAATGTAATAGGGCTTTTTTTTCGACTTCAGTACTTTTTTCGTACGAAGCTTTCTTAATGCAATAACTGTGGATTAAATATTCTTGTAGAAAAATTTCAGTACCAACGCTCGATTTTCTAAGCATGCTGCAGAAATCAAATGATAAATCCATTTCAAGGCAGATGTTTTACTGTCAACTTAATTTGCATAATACGTTTCCTTATAACATGAAAACGCCCTCTTTCGGTTACATTTAGATTTTTTTATCACATCAACAATCGTTCCTATATTTATCGTATGATATTTATGTATACAGAACAAAAAATCCGATTATCAATTGTTTACTATGATTTTTTTTTTTAATTTGCGCGAAATTATAAATTATACTGTAATTTCCAGAATAAAAATAATTCAATTCCTATTCATAATTTTTGCTAATATAAGACATTTATTTTATTTTATTTCATTTTATTAATATTTACTGTGGAATTTAAGATTTAATACATCTGGAAATAATTCTCAGATTTAGCAACGGTTGGCCACAGTGTGTTTATCAAATGCTTCACTTTTCTTCTTCATCCTTAAAAGTAGTATAAACAGTAGTAAAAACAAATAGTTTAATGTTTATGACTGTATTGTGTGCAACCTATGCTATAGACAAGTCAATATTTCTTGATAATGGATAGTTAAAATGCGTTTGAAACGTTTGGTGTCTGAAAAATTTTAATATGTTATTAATATGGTATACATTTAAATAGTACACTGACAGGTATCAAATTCACTTTTAATCAAGTAGCATTTATCTTACGCTTTAATTAAAATTACGTTAGCTTGTGTTTTCCAGTAAGAAATGAACGTATCTACATGAAGCGTGTGTATAGGGCGGGATGTTTTTTAAATTGCAAGAGCCATGTTTCTCCACTTTTAGTAATTAAATAAAAAACATCTTTATCCACGCTTCCTTGACATTGACCTTGGAAAATTCAAGGCAGGTTAGAAGAGTCCTCAAAAACATTTTTTTCTTCTTCTTTAAGAAAAAATGTTACTGGGGTAGATTTTATCCCAGTTCATCTATTGACGGTTTATTAACTGAAAGAAAAGCGAATTATTGCTATTTGTGACAAAATAAATTCCCAGTATTAAAAATTCTCCAATTATACAGAGATATTCTAAGTTATTCACTTTTTAGATAACAGGCTATCAAACCTTGAGAGGTTTTGTGTCTGTCCGTTCTGTATGTATATAAATTCGCATGTAACGCGATAACACATTATAAAAATAACGTATTTGCTTCAAACTTTGGATATAGTTTTATTGTGATAAGGTGCTTTTCTGAATGGTTTTGGGAGGTTATTGGATAAGTATTAGGAAGGGTTCGGGAAGTAATCCACACTCTTAATATAGATAAATGGGTTTTTCAATCTCCCTCTTAAATTAGATAAATGTGTTTTTCATGATGAACTATCAGATTCTATTCAAATTTTAAATGTAGGATAAATTCTGATGAGACACCTCATGATTAGTTTTGAGTTCAAAGTTTAAGCAAGAAGGAGGAGTACGGGGCTAATCCTCACTCTTAATTTTGATAAGTGGATTTTTCATGTTGAATTATAAGATTCCATTCAAAATTTAGATATAGGATAATTCTGATGAGGCGCCTCCATGATTAGTTTTAGGCGTTCATTGGTTAAGTACAAAGGAGGGGTGACCCCCCCCCGCCTATTATACTTAACTTAACTTTTTACGCAGATATTTGTTTCAAATTTTGGATATAATTTTATGAATAAGGCTCTTTCCTTATTAGTTTTGGGGTTCTTCTGTTATGTACAATGAATGGAATGGATGATTTTTCCTCCTTTAATGAAATAAATGAATTATCAGATAGATTTTCAATTTTGGATATAAGTATCTGATAAGGCGAATCCCTAAATAGTTTTGGGAATTTAATTGTTAATTATAAAAGAAAGAACGCGGAGATAACATTTCTTAAATTAAATAAATGGGTTTTATGCAGAATTTTCTAATTTGTTTCGAATTGCGAATGCAGCTTAATTATGGTAATTCGTATCCCTGATTAGGTTTTGGGTGTTCAATGATTAAGTATAAACGGTGTTGATAAATGCGTGAGCTAATATCGCTTTTACTTTGTTTTTCATTGGGTATTTCTCCTAGAAAATATAAGCTGTAAGTACAGTGAGTATGAATCAAGCCCGTGAACTCAATGCCATCTGCTTAATTGTTCAATATTCTTTGTTCAATTACTGGATCCGATGAAAGAAAAACTGGGAAAAAATAAATCATTTAAAATAAACAGTTCTGATCTTATTAAGATTTGCCGAGTAGATGGTTTCGTTTTTTCTTACTATTTCATTTTAGAAAATGAAGTGATGGCATATGGAGGCAGTGGAGTATTTACCCTTTAATTGCTGCGTCCACAATAACGCAATGTTGTCAATTTATTCACGCAAAAATCTCTGTTTAAGAACACAGATATATTTATTCTATTACAAACATGCAAATGTGTAAGATGAAAATATATTCTTTCTTGATTAGACATATGTAAAAGTTGATATTTCCTTAGAATTGCGATTTTCTTTAAAGTACTGTTTTTAAAATTATTCTTTTCTTTGATATCTTGATCTTAATTGTGTTCTCAATATACGAAAATATAGTAATAAAATAGTAAATATTTTAGAATAATAACAGTAAAGATAATAAAAATAAAAACAGAATAGTAATTAAACAAGAAAGGAAAAAGTCATGCGTCGAGCATAGACCATTTTCCAACGTATTCAGAATAATGAAACAAAACTGCACTACTTAAAAAATTATAATATTATGTCTCATTTCTCCATATGAAAATGTATAAAGCATTTCAAAACCGAATTTCAGCTTTTCACACTTAGAATTTGAAAACTAGCTGATTTTTTAGGATGTCGTATATATGATATGGAGATTTGTATCTATTAATAGCATGTATTCCACAATTAATTCATTTAAGAGATGCATGTGTTTTGGTTGAAAATTGCTCTTCAGCAATTTTCACTAGTTAGAAGAATGGTATGCGAATACTTTTGTGCATCCCTGTATATGAGGAATAGAATTTATATACTGTGTAATTCAAAAGTGAGACCGAACTTTAAAAATGAATAATTTGAGAAAGAATCAAGATACGAAGATACGGTTTGCACCAAAACGGATGGAAAAGACACCGGGTTTTGTGTGGCAAAGAAAAAAATGGTTCTTTTAGCGACCAACAGATGGCGCTATTGTGTTTTATTGCACCAAAAGATGATTTACAAATAAAAAAAATGTTGACAACTTACAAGTCAGCTTAGTTACAGTTAATTTGTGCTATTGTAAGTGTTAATTGTGCTGTTCATCATTTTGAAGTATAGCTGTGAGACGAGGCACCACACCGTTCACAGCTTTTAGTAGCATTTAGTAGATTTATGGCAGATATATTTTGGCGGATGGCATCTTCCAGTGTTGCTAGTGATGCTGGTTGGTTGTGGTACACATTTGACTTCAAGAATCCCCACATCCAAAAGTCACGCGGAGTTAGATCGGAAGATCTTGGAAGCCATGTATGATTAAAGTACTGACTGATAATGCGATCCTCCCCAAATGCTGAGCGTAGCAAGTGTTGAACAGGCAGAGAAATATGAGGTAATGCTCCATCTTGCATAAAAGTCTTGCATCTTGTTTGTAGTGCCTGTGCAACTTGCAGTTCAGGAATAATATTGTTTTGTAACAGTGCTACATATCGCTGACCAGTGACAGAAACTGTTTAGAAACCCACTTCCTCGAAAAAAATGGACCAATTATGAAATTAGCAGTAAAACCAACCAGACTTTCACTTCATACTGTTGAAAGGGTACCTCAACAAATTGCTTTTAATTTTCTGTGGTCCACCTCGACAATTGTGGGTGTTAACAGCGCTAGAGAGTGTGAAATGCGTTTTATCTGTCCAAAGCACAGCGTGAAGCAGCGGCTGTTGAGGAACATCTACTTCTTTGATGTGACGCAAAAGAACATGTACCTTCAAATTTCTTCATCATTTTCTTGAATGCAGAAGACTTTAGTGGTCCTTTGCAATCTCGCATTACCTTCATGTAGCGGTATGCTCGCAATACCGCCATTGCACTTTCCGAATTCTTATAATACAGTTTAACTAAGACGGCTTTCTCGACTATGGACAACATTTCAATGCGTACAAGCTTTGATTTGCATTACCTGCTGCAGTTCTTTATATATCGTTTGTTGCTTTGCATAATCCGACATCAGAAATCCGACAGTGCCATCTGTCAGTGGCCAACATAATATTTTTTTCGTTGCTACACAAAACCCGGTTCCTTTTCCATCCGTTTGATGCAAATCGTACCATTTTATCTTGATTCGTTTTCGAAGTATTCATTTTTCAAATTCGTCCTGACTTTTGGATAACTAGGTATAAAGAATAATATTCAAAAAACTAATTTATTTTAAAAGCGCATACCGAATTTTAAAACGTACTCTCCAGAAATTATTACGCAAAGACAGTACTGTAATCGATTTTTCTATGTGTCCGTGTAGATTAATAAGTAAAAAAATGCTATGAATGCTTCGTCTTAACATGATTGTAGTAAAATTCAGTGATATATATTAGTTTCAATACATTTGAAATACCGTAATGTCATTAAAATACTCCCCAAATGATTTTCCCCATATACCATAATGGAATTGAATTCTTTTGCCTGTGTCTGTAAAAGAACCATTAATCGTACATACTTCATATGCAATACCGAATATGCTTTGACCACCCTAAATAATCCTTATTAATTACATCAAAGTCGAGTATATTTACGAGAATTGAGCGTAGCCAGACGGACATATGGAGCGACGTACAAACAAACCGACTGCATAACCACTTTTCAACTTTGCTGGAAAGTGCTAAAAATGAATAGTTTTGTATATCTAAATTGAAACACAATTGAAAGAAACTAATATTTTCTTTGAGAAAAATATATGAATTTATCATATGGTTTATTTCATTCTATATTTTAAAAATGCAAGAAAAAGTTTCTTTTCAGATGTTATTGAATTTTTCTTAGAATTTTCCTTTATTTCATTATCCAAAATTCATGCTTCGTTAATCTAATATTAGCTAACGCTTGAAAAACTTTTAACAGAAAAATCTGTTTTCGTTTATTGTATTAAAAGCCATTTTTAAATTGCTATAAACAGAATATTAGAATTTTTTATTTTCTTTAATTTAATAATTTATACGACAAGAACACAGAATTTCGTAAAAAAAATTGTTCCAAATCTGCATTAAAAATAAACATTTTGAGATACGGAAAAATTATGAAAGACTTATGAAGAAAAGCAATTTTCTTAATGTAACAATTAAATTATAAATATTACTAAAGATTAAAAAAAAAATGAAAAAAAATATTTGGAAACCCTAAAATAAAATTTATTATTATTATTATTATTATTTAAGCTTAATTCATCGATGGATAAAATATCTTAAGTCTTGCCTGATCGTTCTTCATTTATTATATGTGAGAATTTTTTTCCTTGTTTAAAGACTTAAAGAATTAGAAAAAAGATAATGGAATACGTCATGTAAGAAGTTTTTGGTGCGTCATGCACTCGTTACTGTTGACCACTATAACTTATTTTTGCCAAACCGAAACTAAATAAAAGAAATATCTTTTTAATCTGCAAAGTAGCCACTCTTGTGGCTATTAAAATGAATAATCCATGATCATATTTTAGAATTTTGTAACGTTTGTAGTTCATAAATAATTTTTTTACTCTATTTTTCAACTGTAAAAACAGTGTCCTTTTAATTAATAGTTAATATATCTATTAATAAATAACTTTTTATCAAGCATATAGTTAGCGGAAAAAGTTTTGTTTCGCTTGTTTCTGTGTGTAACATTTTAGCAGGGGGTTTTTATCTTTCGAATTTCTGTATTTTTCCTTATGATTTATTTACATTTATCTACTAATATCAAAAAGTGAAATTGACCTTTTTTTGCTGGGATAGGATTTATCGCAGAGCAAGATAAGGGCTTATTATGCAAAAGTCTTATGACGAGAAAGCTGTAATGAAGACTTCTATGGAAATGAAAATACCTCAGTTAACGGTTTCAAACAACTGGAAGCGCAATAAAAACTTAAGGGATTTTTTTAACAAACGACGATTTGAAAGACTATGTTTAGATTGTTCCAAAACGAATTTCAAAATCATTCATATACCCGGTATCACTACCATCTTAGAAGAAATCGTTTGTCGACTAGAGCATTTGATTCCCTTCCAGATGCCTCCTCCGAGCAGCCAGGAAGTTCTGCAATTTCATTTAGAAGACCTTCCTTTCCAGAATAAGGATCTTGATGGTAGCATCATCGTCCCGCTCTTCCAGGATTTCATGCAAAATTTCACCAACGGATGGCAGGTCATTGCTACTGACGCGTGTAAAGTTTCATCGAATACTTCCATTGCAGGGTGCTCGGAAACCTCTCATTTCTGTTACAGAATCCCTACAATAAACTCCGTCTTTACCGCTGAGGCTCTAGCCATTGGTACTGCTTTAGACGAGCTGGTCTCCTTGGGTCACCCCATTCTGCTACTTACTGACAGCCTTTCGGTACTAACCGCCCTTCAGTCTGTTTCTATCAGGTCTCCTAAAGTCATTTTGTGGCTCTTTAATAAGATTCAAAGGATTGCTTTGCAGTCCCCGAGTATCTGGGTATGCTGGGTTCCGGGGCATCGTGGAATTCACCTCAACGAAAAAGCTGATAGCCTTGCTAAAAGCGTAAGTGACTCTGATGTTTTGCTGAATTGGATTTCACCTGAGGATCTCATCCATTATAGAAAGAAAGAAATCTATCATACTCTCAACCAGCAGTACACATCGATCAAATATATTAGCTCTCATGGCAACATCCCTCTGGTCAAGCAGACGTACGCTTGGGCGTCGACTCGTAGAGATGATGTCCTCATTTCGCGTCTTTTAACCATGATGTTGATCACCCCTGCCATCCTTTCTCGTTTCGGTCTGACGAATGAAGACAGATGTAGCAGGTGCCATGTTTCTGACTCCCTAGAGCATATTCTTTTTTCCTGTCGAAAATATCAATCCCATCGTAATCTGTGTTGGAATTCTTCCACGCTGAGCACAGCTTGTTTTCGCTCCTTCATTGAGTTCTCTAAGGAATTTTGCAATTCTGAATCTTTTCGGATATCAACTCTTAAATTCCTACATAGTATTGATCGCTTTTAATCTCTCTCTCGATCTTGTTTGTTGATGTTTTTTCTGACTTTGGATCATTCGAGACAACAGCTCAGCCGCTATAAGTCTCAAAAATCCCCCCCCCCTCCAAACATACAAAACAAAATCATTCATGAAAGCTTCAGACTCAACCCTCGAAATTTAATGCGCAAAATTGAATGAAATCTAAAACTTGATGAAAAATCATTTTCAAACACCACGCAAAGAAGAAATGCAAAGATTTTTTAAAGCGCCTCGCCGTTGTACGCATCGAATGGTTCTTTGCTTGGTATGGCTCCATTCTCTATTTTGAAGGAATTATATAAGCAAAATGACCGAATTTTGTCACATAATGTTGTTAATACAAATTCATGGGGAAGAACTATTCAGAAATCCGCTAAACTAAAGGCCTTTGTGGATGTGGGGAAAAATCACAGAAGATAGCAAAACCTTGGTTTTTGTAAATGATGGTTGTTGTCCAGATTCCTTCCAACGTTATATAATCTCCATCGACTTGCTTGCGTTTTTATATTTATACTTGTATCGCATTTAATCACAAGTTGAAAACAAAGCTTCTTAAATGTGTAGCCGATTTTAATTTCTAATCCGAAAACCTGTGACTTTTTCTTAAGTTTAACTGTTCAGATAACTGATACAAAAAACGGGTTCAGATATATTTTACGCTGTTTGGAAGAATGCAGTCTTCTGGTTGTTCAATGCCGTTTCACTAAACATTACGAAAGTAATTTTTAACATTCATAATGTTATTTGATTTTAAAAATTAAAAACAATAAGAAATTTCGGGAATTTTTGTCGCATGTACAAAAGACGGGGGCGAGGTGTATTTGATTGGAAATTTCTAAAAGAGGCTTTAAATGCAGAAGTATGTTTCGAGTTTGTTCTTTAAGATCGGGTGTCTCTTAATATAGTATTTACGTTTGATTCTTGCATTAAGATTTTAAGTACATTGTTAAAAAAAATCTGAAATTCTAGAATATGTTTTTCTTGAATTTCACAGAAAAAAATCCTTTTAACATCAAAATGGCATTTTTCCGTTAAAAATAGGAAGACTCCACCATTTTTCCTGAAAATAACGAAACGGATGGATATAGAAAGAAAAAACGGAGACACTCTGTTGTTTGGCGGTTTCCATGGCTGAGTGATCAAGCACCACGACACTAATCGCCTGTGAGAGTAGATTGTGGGTTAGAATTCCGCTGGCACCATGAAATAATGAAAACATTAAAAATCCCTTTTAAATTACATTTTTCTGTTTATTTTTCTCTTATTTTTTTTTATTAAAGAACTCTTTTAACTAATTAGTAGCCTCAAATAAATAAATAAATAAATAAGTAGTGTGCGACAATTTAAAAAAAATATCTATAATTTTATTTTTGTAAAAAAGTATAAAAAAAAATCTTTCATACATAAAAAAAAAGATTTTAAACAGTGACTTTTTTAAACTAAAATAATTAAAAAATTAAAATTGATTTTTAAAAAAATAATAAGTATTATGCATCAGTGTAAAACAAAATAAAATAAACCGTTTACGAATATTCTAACGAATATATTTAATGGGAAATCTTTGAAAAGCACTACAGATTTTCCCATTAATTCATAAAAGACATACTTTCTAAAAAACAGACATCAGCAGCTGTGGCTCAGTCAGTAAGAACTTATTCCGCTGTCAAATGGTCTCGATTTTCATCTTCGGGACGGCTTGAAGTAAATTATACATAAAAATTAAATTAAATTAAAAAATATATAACAGCTCTAAATGACTCAGGAAGTTCGAATTCTTTGACGATTGATCGATTCATTAAATTAAATTATTATCGTTAGAAATAAACGGTAACGGAAAGTTACCGCTGCTTCAAACGGAGTTTTCCTTTCTTTTATTTCCCAAAATGGAAAATCTACTAATGAAACGGTAAATGTCTGGCAACATTGCTGTCAGTAGATTTACCTTGATTTCACAGTTTTTTTTAAACAGTGTAAAATAGCATTATCCCATTTAGTGGTTATGGCATTTAGGCACAATGACCTCATAACATTCATAGGTTGATTTTATTTCCAATTGTTTGGTACCAGTAATTTTCTTCTGCCGTAAAGTCCTGCTACTTGGAATTAAATGGTACCGACCGCTGTTTGTTTCAGCAAAAATTCTGAAAAAGTGGATTTTATTAATAATAATTAGCGTTTTGTCTTGTTAAAGCATAAATTAATTAACATCTACTAGGGTAAGCTTTATACAACTTGATTGACTCGTGGGGAAAAAGGTCTTTCTTTTCAAATAACTCAGCTGAATATTCACTGTTAACATATAAGACTCTTCAAATAAATCTACAACTGTGGTATCATATCAGTAAATATGATTTTTCTCCACATATAAATGTGAGTCAAGGATGAGAAAAAACAACTTACTTAGTTCATTCATTGTTCTTCGTCAAAAGAAAAAAAATTGCCTTTACTTCTTAAGTGTGTGTAAATCATTAATTTTTGTCTTTAGCAGTGATTAAAAATGATGCAACAGAATTGTATAAATGCAGTCGACAAGTACTGTAAGTAATTAGTTTTCACTCCAATTTGCTTTCAGGCATTTTCATCAAGCTTAGTCTCTATGTTTGCCTGAAAATAACTTCTTTGTATAAAAATAAATTTATTCATATGCATACCAATAAATTTACACCAATAAATGTATTCATATGTATACCAATAAATACGTAACATTAAATGGATTTATATCTTACTAGCTGACCCGCCCGGCGTTGCCCGGGTCCGTATTAACAATATTAAACGAACTTGAAATTTGTATGATTTTATCATTAACTCGAAACATGCATAAATGCATTGTCTGAAATACGTGGCCACTGACTGTGTGAAAAATCGGTTTAAAAAACAGCTAATGTTAAGCTCTAAAAATACTCAAAATGAGCGATGAGAAATGTGGGAGGGAATATGTATCCAACGACTGCGTAATTTTCGTGTTAAAGTGTTGATATTTATCAAAAATCACTGTTAAGTCACGTAACTAATTATTTTTTTTTCACATAGAAATCCCAAGTGAAATATTTTGAATTTCAAAGTAATTATATCACTCTTAAATCCGTCTATACCATGAATGAAATCGATACTCGCTCGTAGCTAAAGTGTTGGTATGTAGTATTATAATTTCAGGGCCATTTAACAAAAGTAAGTGTTATTTTTAATCAAATCATGCATAATGTCCACTCTATGGATAAATTCCTAACCGTAAACTTTTTTACCGTAACCATAATCTGCCTGTAACCTAACTTTGACTTAACAGTACCTTACCGTAAATTAAATATAGCATAAATGTAACCTAGCTTTCACTTTATTGTAACATATCCTTATTCTAACCATAAAACAAATGCGATTTAACTTTAACCTAACTTTAACTTAACCGTGACCTAACTGTAACCTAACGGGATATTAAATATAATCAAAGTTCTTACCGTAATGTAATTGCAACCTAAATGTTACCAAACCATATATTAGTTTCATGTCCATGGAAATTGTTTTGTCTTGTTCGGATCTGGTTATGATTCATTAGAACATTTTTGTCGGGTTCAGATTTTAGGTATTTTTTGATATTGAGTTATAATGTTCGGGTCGTATTCATGTCCATGGAAATTATTTTGCCTTCCTGGGATACAATTATGGTACTTTGGAATATCTTTGTCGGGAACAGATTTGTTTCAATTCAGATTTCGGCTTTTTCTTCAAATGAAATTTTTGGGGTTCGGGTTTTCTTGCGTGTTCACGGAAATTATGCTGCCTTGTTCGAATAAGAACATGCTTCACTGGAATATTTTTTTCAAGTTCAGATTTGGTTCAGTTCAGATTTGGTTCAGTTCAGATTTGGTTCAGTTCAGATTTCGTGATTTTTTCCAAAGAATTTTTTTAGGTTCAGATTCGGTTCAGGTGAATGGAAATTTTTTGTCTTATTCAGATCCGGTTACGATTCTTCGGAATATTTTTTATCAGGTTCCGATTTGGTTCGATTCAAATTTCAGGTATTTTTTCAAATAGAATTTTTAGTTTCGGATCTCGTTCATGTCCACGGAAATTATTTTGTCATACTCGAATCCAGTTATGATTCTTTCGAATATTTTGGTCGAATTTAGATGTAGTTTGGGCCAAATTTCAGTTTTTTTCAAATCGAATTTTTTAGGTTCGAGTTGGGTTTATGTCCATAGAAATTATTTCGTCTTGCTTGGATTGGGTTATAGTTCTTTGGAATATTTTTGTCAGGTCCAGATTTGGTTCAATTCAGATTTCGAGTTTTTTCTTCAAATATAACTGTTGAGCTCGGGTCTTCTTGCATGTTCACGGAAATAATTATGTCTTGTTCGAATAAGGACATGCTTCACTGGAATATTTCTGCCAAGTTCAGATTTCGTTCAGTTCGCGATTTTTTCAAAGAAATTTTTTGGGTTCGGTTTGTGTTCATGTCCATGGAAATATTTTGTCTTGTTTGGATCCGGTTGCGTTTGTTTGAAATAGTTTTGTCAGATTCAGATTTGGTTCGATTCAAATTTCAGGTATTTTTTTTGAATGGGAGTTTTAGGTTCGTATCGGGTTCATGTCCTCGGAAATTATTTTGTCTTACTCGAATCCGGTTATGGTTCTTTCGAATACTTTGGTCACATTTAGATGTGATTTGGGTCAAAATTCAGGATTTTTCAAACGAAGTTTTTTAGGTTTGAGTCGGGTTTATGACCATGGAAAGCATTTTGTCTTGCTGGGATCGGGTTATAGTTCTCTGGAATATTTTTATCGGTTTCAGATTTCGTTCGAGTCATATTTAGGGTTTTTTTAAAGAAAATATTTAGGTTCGGGTCAGATTTCATGCCCACGAAAATTATTTTTCCTTGTTTGAATCGGGTTATGCTTCACTTGAACATTTTTGCGGGATTCAGATTTGGTTCGGGTCAGTTATCAAATCCATAGTTTTTACCCAACAGAATTTTTAGGTCAGGGTCGGGTTTATACTCACGGAAATTTTGTGTATCATGGATCGGAGTGTGGTCTGTTTTTTTTCTGGTTGGAATCGGGTTATGTTTAAATTAGTCTAAACATTAAGGTTATAATCAGTTTTGTTACTATTATTTTTATGGCTATTTCTGATAGATAATTTACTTAGCTATTTGATAATTTATTATGGTGAATGAATCGTTTACGGATACAAACAATTGTACGCCAAACAGCTATTTTATTTTTGTTTTAAAAACAAATTAAAGCCATATTACAAATTTAAATTGAATAGAACACATTTAAATTTAATCAATGATTAAAAAAAATAAACTCATAGAAAAGTGTTGTGTAATGTTTTTTACTGAACACAGCTAATGACTCATCCGATCAATTCAAACTGGTTTAAACCAGTATTTCTTTGTTTTTGTTTTTTACCTTTTAAATTGTTATTGAATAGATGACTAAAATTTCGTTTAAAAAATAACGTTTTGTACCATTATTGCCTGTAAAACACGATCAGAATGCATGAAAGATACAATTAGATCAATCATAGGCAAGAATTATTTGATTATTTTTATCGTATGACTTTGAAATATCAATATAGAAGCATCATTTAAGACTTTGCTTAAAAAATCAACATTCTTTCGTTAATGTCTTAAAATCGTCTGCACTCTGAAATCTAGATTTTAGATTAATATTATTATTTAAGTGTTCATGCATGATTTTAAAAGAATCTTTTCATCACTATAGTTTATATATTGAAATGGAATTATAAATATGTTGTTAAATCATAAACATTTTTCATCTACGTTATAAAGTATTAAAAATTTCTGAAAAAAAGAGAAAACTTTTAGTAATACAATTTTTTACTTCAAATCATATGTTTTCAATATTTTATTTAATTTTGTTTTGACATTTAATTATTTTTAATTTTCCAATTTCAATTATTTTAAAAGCAAACATTTATTTTAATAAATAATATAATAGAAAAAAACATTTAAAAACATTACGATTTCTTCGTAAAATATGCTTCAACTGTAATTCATTTCTTCCAATCCGTCTTATTAATATAAAATTTCTTCCTCGTGCTTTATTTTGAAACATTAAAATTTCAGCGATAAATGGTTTAATCTTGCAAACCTTTTTTTTTTTTTGGTTTACTTCGCCACCACCTATCTTTTTCCTCCATGGCGTACAGCAGATGTGATAAAAAAAAAATCCTCATTTAAACTGACAGTTTGCCAGTCTGAATTTTAAAGGTCAGTCTCAGTTTTTAAAATTATTTCTGCGAAAATTTTATGCAACCAACCAACTAAAAGAGAATTAAAAGGAAAAGAGTTTAAAAAAGCGATTTTTTATGAGAGTGAGGTTTGGAAATTAATAAATTACTCAGTTAATAAATAGAATTTTGAAATTCTGAGCGTCAGGTGCATCAGGAGAGATATTGGGCTACTCTCAGAAAAATTTTGAGCTTCGTACGTACCGTAGGTTTCGCTAACTATCGCAGACACACACACACACACAGACAGAGCGATTTGTTATTTTATTAATATATATATAGATACTATAATGCGAGCAAAAATTGTGTGTCTATGTGCGTGTGTAAATTTTATCTCAAAAACGGCTCTAGCGATTTTTACAAAAATTTGGATTTTACCATTTTCGGGCACGGGAAGACCATTGGGTTAGGTTACGTGTTCGAGAAAATTCGATTATTGGGTCATTTTGGGTCATAATGGGTCAGGATCAAGCTATTTATATCTAGAGAACGGCTGGACCGATTTTAAGGAAATTTTGTATCCAATCGTTTTTTAGCACGAGAAAACTATTAGGCTGGGTCACATGTTCGAAAAATTTCGATTAGTGGGTCATTTTTGGGTCATTATGGGTCAAGCCATTTTTGTCTAAAAACGGCTCTAACGACCAAATTTTATATTTTATTGTTTTGGATTACAAGAAGACCATTGGGTTAGGTAACATGTTCGAGAAAATTCGGCTAGTGGGTCATTTTTGGGATCATTGTGGGTCATGCAAATTTTATCTAGAGATTTTCTCACGCAATTTTGACTAAAAATTGCATTTTATGGTTTTCGGGCATGAGAAAAACTTTGGGCTAGATCACATGTTCGAGAAAATTCGATTCATGGGTCATTTTGGGTCATAAAGGTTCTGGGTGCAGATATTTGTATTTAAAGAACGATGTGATCGATTTTAACGAAATCTTGAATGTAACAAGTTCTTGACATAAGAAAACTAATGGGCTAAGCCACATGTTTGAGAGATTTCGATTTTAAGAATCATTTGTGGGTTATGATGGGTCATAATGGGTTATGTCACGCTATATCTAAAGAACAGGTGAATCTATTTCAACGAAAGTTTGTATACAACATTTTTGGCACGAAAAAATCATTTGGCTAGGTCACATGTTCGAGAAATTTCGATTAATGGATCATTTTAGGTCATAAAGAGTCTGGGTCAAGGTTTTATATTTAAAGAACGGCAGGATCGATTTTAATGAAAATTTGTATGTAACAATTTTCAGACACGAGAAAATTAATGGACTAAGTAAACTAATGGGTTTCAGAGATTTCGATTATAATGGTCATTTGTGAGTCATAATGGGTGATGGTCAAGTTATATCTAAAGAACGAGTGGATGATTTTAACGAAATTTTGTATTCAGCATATTCTTGGCACGAGAAACTCATTGGGTTAGGTCACATGTTCAGAAATTGCGATTAGTTGGTCACTTTTGGGTCATTCTAATTTTATCTAGACAATGTCTCGCGGAATTTTTACTAAATTTTGTATTCTATCTTTTTCGGGCACAAGAAAATTATTGGGTTAGATTAGATGTTTGAGAAAATTAGATTAGTATATCATTTAAGGGCATAAGAGGTTAGGGTCAAATTAATTATATTTAAAAAACGACTCAATCGATTTTATCTAAATTTTGTATTTAACGTTTTTCGGCACGCAAAAACTAATGAGCTAGGTCACATGTTCGAGAGATTTCGATTATAAAGGTCATTTGTGGGTCATGATGTGTCGTGCTAATTTTATGTAGATAATGGCTCTCACCATTTTGAATATACTTTGTATTATATAGTTTTCGGGCAAGACAAAACCATTGGAATAGAACATATGCTCGTGAAAATTCAATTAGTGAGTAATTTTGGGTCTTAATGGGTTCGGGTCATTCTAATTATATATAACAACGACTCAATCAATTTTACCTAAATTTTGTAATGAAAAGTCTTTTGTCACGAGAAGACTATTGGGCTGAGTCGCATGCTAAACAAAATTATATAAGTGGGTCACTTCGCTTCATTGTTGAATGCTGTCAAGCTAACTTCACCTAAGAAATGACTTAAATGATTTTGATTCAATTTTATATTCTGCTGTTTTTGATTATCTGAAGACTATTGAGCTAAGTCTCATGTTTGATCAAATTTGATTAGTGTGACATTTTGGGTAATACAATCAGAGTCACGAGAATATGGCGACAAACAATAAGTTGGCGATATTTGACAAAATATTGGCGACATTTGGCCGAAAAATCGATTATTAAGATTACAAAAGCCAAAACCCGTATTTGGCGCCAAATGAAAGAATGTCTCGTAATTTGGCTGTATCTGGCAAAAACATTGTTTTTCAGAATGTGAAGAAATTTTTTACCATACAGTCTTATTAGGATTCGAGATGCATGGTGAAAACCAATCAGAGTCAAGCTAAAAAAGTGATTTGGGTCGATGTCCTTTCGTTGTAAATTTTTAAAGTAAAATTTATGAACATGTGCATACAAGCATAGTTTTCTTATTAATTTTTTTTGTAAATAATGCTATTATAAATAACAGGTTTTACAGCAATAATACAGAGTAAATGATGAAGTAAAAATACTATATCGAGTTGAACACAAAGTTAATTTTGACCGAGTTTAGCTCGTCACCCCTGCTAGTTTTTATTTATGTGCATTATTAATATTTTTATTTATGTGCATTATTGATATTTTTATTTATGTGCATTCATATTTGTGCCAATAAATGCTTACATATTTTTAATTTTTCCTGTTTTATGTTTAAAACAATTGCTAAACAGTTTTAAAAAGTAAAACAAACGCTTTTATATCAGGTCTGACTAAAAAGCTTCAAATGTTTTTTTTTTTTTTTGGTTACATAATTACGGTTTCCATGCATGTTTCAGAGATTATCACGTGTCTAGGGTATCAGGTAACTGTTAAAATCTCAAATTGCTTTTAATCTGTTTATCCGGCGTTTTTTTATTTTGATCCGCCCCACCAGTGGCCGCGAGGTTCTGACCTCCAAACTGGTAGACGGTAGGTGCTGGGTTCGAACCCAATCGCGACCGTCGACCTAACCGTTCGGAGTTTTCCGTGGTTTTCTTCGAACCTTGTGTAAATACGGGTTAGGTTCCCTTAGATAGACCCCCACGGAGGGCATCCCACCCCACAGGGCCTATATCCCATAGCGTAGATGATTGGCCGACATAAATACAAACAAACAAATTTTTTTTAATCCATTTAAGCCGCGACTTCTAAAATTGTTGAATTTTCAACGGTTTATAATAAGTGTGCAAAAGTTTCAGTTTAATCTGATGGCTTACCGTGGAGGAAAATAACGTCCAAAGATTCTGATACAAAAACACATACGTACAGGTGAAGCTAAAAAAGCGTGTTAAAAATCGGTATTTTATCTGAAATCTGCTCAGAATAGGCGAATTTCGAGAATAGCGGAGTTTGGAATAGCGAGACTCCACTGTATTATAATAAGTTACATAATAAGTAAGGGGTCCTTCTTTTATTATCCGCGTCTGTACGTTATGCATTATCATTAATGTCCTTTTAATAAATGTTGTAATATTTATACATAATCAATCTAATATGTACTGTGATAAAAAGTCGATTTTTTAAAGATTCATTAAATGCCCTAAATGTATTTACATTTTTATAGAACACAAAAGTTTAATCAATACGCATAGATTCTATTTGTATTTTCTCAAATGCATCAATAAATGTCCAATCTTATTTTTATAATCAAGCGATTACAATTAAAATATTCATTGCCATATGGAATTATACAGAAATATGAAATTGTACAGAACTATATGATTGTTGCTGTTGGGAATTCTGTGCAATGTGTCATTCTATACCTAATGTAAATATTAACATCATTGTGAGCTTTAATCAAAAATGAAATGTTTAAATGCACATTTGAGTTAAAATTCTGCATACATGATTGCATACGTATGTTTTAATAGGTTACAAAGAATACCAAATGTTTTAACATGTTTCAAGTTTATTGTAATAACTAAACTGAGTATTTAAACTGTTTATTTAACTGAATATAAAAGGCTAATTTGATTTATTTTTTGTCCATTAGATTTGTTTTAATTATAAATGTTGTTTTGATAAATTAAAAAATACATCGAAAACTCTTCCTTTGAAATTATTTTAAATAAAAATTATAATAAAGAAAACGAAAAATTACGTATTTTTTGTAATTCATTATTTTCATTTTCCTGCTACTTCATTAAAGAATAAAGGAATTTGAATTAAAGTCTTCGTATTATTATAATCTTTTATAATCGGATTACTAATGATTATTCTAATTTAAACTCTTTGATATTTCCTTAGGCAATAAGTACTCTTAATTAAAAATGTTGATAAAGGTATTCCCCAATTACGAAAAATATTGTCAATCACTAATTTGTTGTAGCGATCCTTTATAATAACTATAAGTACATCAGAACTTATACTGTATTTAATTATAAAGCGTTTTGTAAGAATCGTCAATATCATTTTTTTAAACTTTTATAAAACTGTGTCTCAATTAGATTTTCCTTAACATTTATAATCTCTTAAGATTTGCTTGATTTACAAAAGAACTCGAATTTAAAAACATTGCTTCATAAAGTATGTAACACAGATTTTCTTTAAGTTTTTAATAATTCTTTAAAGAACAAATTCTTATTTTAAAATACACATAAACATAACGCCTGCATTTAATTCCTAATGGTGCATATAAGCATTATACAGACGTAAATATAAAAAACTCTAGTGGAGAGGAAAATTAGCCAAAACTAAGAATCGAATCTGACCAGAGAGTGCCAGTCTTTTGCTGTAACCACTGAGCCAGTCCAACCTGTAACAGACTTTTCAGTTTTTCACTAGTAAACCATGTTATTAAAGGTCATCAGTCATCTCTTAGATAGCTTTGGATGACGGGACAACGATGAATGGATTTCATTATTCTATCAATCTAGAATATACATTAAAAACACATGCACTCATCAATAACACCTTCTTTCAATTCTTAAAGGTGTATACAAATATTATAGACGCGTACATAAAATACATAGAACAACCCGAACTGGAGTGAAAAATCAGAAATAATAAATATTTGTTCAATTAACGTATCGAAATTAGAAATATGAATGAAATAGTGCGAAATGTTTTGAAATTTTGCATTGATAATTTTTCGATTATGTTAATAGATGTACTATACAGAATGAAATTCAGTAATTCAACAGACTGTCAATATAGTAGTTAAACTATAGCATTGAGTATTAAATGTTATGTACTGCTACATAGTATTTGATCGTATTATATATACGTTGCATTTCAATAGCAGATCATAAATTATATAAAAATAAATATAAAATTTGTAATATTGCTTTTTTTCTTAAATTATGATTAATATGTAGCTATAAAATATTGTAACACGAGAATGTGAAATCTGCCTATTGGCTTTCATATTTTTTAAATTTATCATGTTATCATCCAAATTGAAATGAATCCAAAATAGATATATGATTGAAATAGTGCAGAATGTTTTGAAATTTTTTTTAATAATCTTTGATATATGTCCATAGATGCGCTATAAAGAATAAAATTCAATTATTCAAGGAACTGATATCGTAGCAGTTAAACCATAAGTATGTGTAGCAAATGTAATGTACTGCTACATAGTACATGCTTCAAAAATTTTCATATGGCAAAAATACAACATTTCATATCTCACATAAAATAAAGTTATTAATATCGCTTTATTTTTCTCCAAATTAACCATTAATATGATGATTTTATAATCGTAGTAAATACGAAATTTACAATTGTATATTTTCATATGTAGTTATATTACCTATTTTTAGATTAATTAAAACTTTTTTATATACTTTGTACAATTTAATATTTGTCACCAACAAATTCTGTAGTCGTTTACCAGTTTTTTAAAATTATATGTCATAAAAAACTTTCTCGGAAAAAGTGACTTTTCAGAAAGGAATTGTTAAATAACTTCTTTTGCAACGAATATACAATGAAATGTTCAAAAAAAAAATGTGTTGAGCAATTTTTTAACCCTTTATCTACCGCATTATCAATTCATGAAAATTTTACATTCTAAAGTATTTTACGTAAATTGTTTAAAATAAATTAATAGATTTACATAATCATTTAATAATTTTTTTAAAATTTTTTGAAGGATTGCAGGAATTATTAAATTTTAATTTACAGGGATTTTGTGCAATATTTATAACCCAACTGAAATCTTTTATTTAAAAATATTTTCTTTGTATTTGTAGAATAATAAAATGTACAAATATGATGTTTGTCCAATACAAATGTAGAAGTATTCCCGAACTGAAAAATCCTTCTACCCCTCCCTCGGCGCCAAGAAAGCTGAAAAGATACAATACAAAAGAAATCATCCTTTAAAGAATATTTTTGTTTTCTGTAACCAATAATGCTTTTGGAACAAAATAAAGTAATTTATCTAAATATCATTCTAAACAGTATTACATCTAATTGACGCATTAAAAGAATTTTATAAAAAGTAATTTTTATGGTGCTTATAAGTACCATCAGTAAATAAGGGTTAAATGAAATTTTCACATTGATTCTGAACAGAATCTTCAGTGGTGTTCTTCGTATGTGTTTCTTTAAATCCATTCTTTGACTACGTTCTCGCATCCCAGAACTGTATCCAAATATTTTTTGTATCTCATTTTATTGATCTCTGTCACGTACAAAAACTGGTTTTCTTGTTATGCAAAAACTCACAAAGGATAAGATTTCTCTTTATTCTGTTTTCTAAGTATATTGTAGAATTATAAAATGCACAAATATGATGTTTGTACAATACAAATGTAGAAGTATTTCCGAATTGAAAAATCCTTCTACCCCTCCCTCAGCGCCAATTCGTTATAATACGTATATAGAATTTTCAAGCACAAATTCGTGAAACAAGTTTTAAAAGTTCGATTTAATAAAATAACGTAGGGATAACATCGGGATATTTATTATTAATTTTTATAAAATTAAAATTATCCACAGGTTATACTGATTAATTCATGCAATATTATCGTATTTAGCTAGTTTGTGTGTTTTTGTTTAGCATCAATCAGAAGTCTTTTATAACGAATTTTAAATTATCAGAAAATGAAGTCAATTTAATATTTATGGCTATTTCCATGAGTACTTGTAGTGTATGTCACAGGCTACAATTTTTGGCTACCAGTATTTTAATACGAAAAAATGTGATTTATTTTATCAGCACATTCTCATTAATTGAATAAGGCCAAGCAGACTCTTCGAAAATAACGGTGGCAAACAAGCATAGCAATTATAAGGTAATGTGACTTACACTACAAAACCCATGGAACTAGCCTTATGTAAGTTATCTTTGAAGATGAAAATATCCATAAGAAAATAAGCTAGCTTTCAAAATTCTATAAAAAAAAACAGCATTTATATCGAATAATTGTAAAAGTCTAATTTATTTGTCAACACATTTGTATATTTTCATTTCTATTTATATTACCTAATTCTAGATTAAGGAAAAAATTGCTTTTTTGTAATTTTTACAATGTCATATTTGTTGTAAACAAATTTTGCCTTTATTTATTCAAATTTGTTTTAAATTATGCGCCATAAAAAACTTACTCTGAAAAAGGGACTTTTCATGAGGAAATTGTTAAATGATTTACTTTGCAACAAATATACAATGAAATGTTAAAAAGAAGAAAAAATATTCTGAGCAATTTTTTAAATGAAATTTTCAGATTCATTCTGAACAGAATCTTCAATGGTGTTCTTCGAATGTGTTTCTTTAAATCCTTTCTTTGACTACATTCTCGCTTCACAGAACTGTATCTAAATATTTTTTGTACCTGGTTTATTCATCTCTGTCACGTACAAAAACTGGTTTTCTTGTTATGCAAAAACTCACAAAGAATAAGATTTCTCTTTATTCTGCATACGCATATAGTGTTTTTAAGCACAAATTCTTGGAAAAAGCTTTAAAAGTTTAATTTAATAAAATAACGTATTGATAACATCAGGATATTTATTATTATTTTTTATAAAATGAAAATTATCGACAGGTTGTACTCATTCATTGATACAATATTATCATATTTGCTTCTTTTGTGTGTTTTTGTTTGACATCAATCCGAAGTCTTTAATAACGAAGTTCAAATTATCAGAAAATGAAGTCATTTTAATATTTACTTAAGTTATCCGTGAAGATGAAAATATCCATAAGAAAATGAGCTATCTTTAGAAAAACAGCAAAAAAAAAAAAAAAAAAAAAAAAAAAAAAAAAAAAACTTTAAACAACTTAAAACTTTAAAAAAACCGCACGTTTACCACGTTTGTAAAAATCTAATTTATTTGCCAATGCGATTGTACATTTTCATTTGTAGTTATAATACCTATTTCTAGATTAAGGAAAAAATGCTTTTTTTGAAAATTTTACAATGTAATATTTGTCTCAAACAAATTTTGCCTTCGTTTATTTAAATTTGTTTTAAATTATGCGCCATAAAAACTTACTCAGAAAATTGGACTTTTCATGAGAAAATTGTTAAATGATATACTTTGCAACAAATATACAATGAAATGTTCAAAGAAGAAAAAAATTTCTGAGCAATTTTTAAAATGAAATTTTCAGATTCAGTTTGAACAGAATCTTCAAGGCGTTCTTCGAATGTGTTTCTTTAAATCCATTCTTTGACTACATTCTTGATTCACAGAACTGTACCTAATTATTTTTTGTACCTGGTTTATTCATCTCTGTCACGTACAAAAACTGGTTTTCTTGTTCTGCAAAAACGCTCAAAGAATAAGATTTCTCTTTATTCTGCATACGCATATAGAATTTTTAAGCACAAATTCATGGAAAAAAAGATTTTAAAAGTTTGATTTAATATAGTATCGTATTATAAGTCTCGTATATTAATTATCAATTTTTATAAAGTGAAAATTATCCACAAGTTATATCAGTTAATTGATACAACATCATCGCATTTACCTATTTTGTGAGTTTTTTCTGACATCAATCATTTTAAAACTAAGATTAAATTTTCAAAAAAAAAAGATTAAAAAATATTCAATTTAATATTTATTTAAAGTATCCTTGAAGCTGAAAATATCTGTAAGAAAATGAGTCATCATTATAAATACTATTTAAAAAATTGCCTGTTTATCATATGTTTGTAAAAAGTCTAATTTGAATATAAAACAATTTAATAGTGTTCTCTTAAATTAGTAGTGAAATTAATAAATCAAATTTTGAAAGAAATTCACAAGCATATTTACAGTTTCAAAAAGGCTAATAATAGGTTGACATAATTTTAATTAAATTTTATCTCAACAGGAGTGCGATATGGATTAAAATGACTTTCATGATCAAAAGTTTTCTTCAAGCGAAATAAAATAATCATATCCAACATCGAACACATATGGCACCAGTTGTCCAAATGCTTGATTTCTAACACTTTTTTCGGATTTCGGATTAATTTTAATGATATAATACAGAAGTGATGACTTGCATCAAAAAGCCAATGGTGAATATTGGTATTGTCAGATGAAATATGAACTAATTTGAAAATCAGGGTGAAACAAGTTGGAAATTGCACGTGAAGCGTAGCAAATTAGGTGCGTTCGAAAGATAACGAAGTTTTAAAAATATTACTTTCATATATCAATCTCATAACATTGTAAATATTCAATTACAATTAAAACGCTCATCAAACAATGTTCTCCCTATACCATTATGTAATGGAATACTTTTGTGTGGCCTTCTAAATCAATAACAAATGTTCTTTGCACCACAAATTATGTAAGATGTATATTATAATATGTACTTTATAGTTGCATATAAATTTTATTAAGTTCGCATGAGTGTAACACGATTAAAATGCATTTGAAACATTTTTTTTCCATTGACCGTAATGTAATGGAATACTTTTGATTGTCCCTGTAATTGATCTATGCAACGAATTTTCATAAAATTTGAAATAACTCGAAAAAATTATGTAATAATTATGTATTTTAATTTTCAAACGTATAGAATATACTTGAAACTTTTTCCCCATTGACCATAATGTACTTGAATACTTTTGATTGCCCCTGTAATTGATCTATGCACACGATTATCAAAAAATTTGAAATAACTCGACAGAATTATGTAATAATTGCGTATTTTAAATTTCAAACGATTAAAATGCATTTGAAACTTTTTTCCCCATTGACCGTAATGTAATGGAATACTTTTGATTGTCCCTGTAATTGATCTATGCATCCAATTTTCATAAAATTTGAAATAACTCGAAAAAATTATGTAATAATTATGTATTTTAATTTTCAAACGTATAGAATATACTTGAAACTTTTTCCCCATTGACCATAATGTACTTGAATACTTTTGATTGCCCCTGTAATTGATCTATGCACACGATTATCAAAAAATTTGAAATAACTCGACAGAATTATGTAATAATTGCGTATTTTAAATTTCAAACTATTAAAATGCATTTGAAACTTTTTTCCCCATTGACCGTAATGTAATGGAATACTTTTGATCGTCCCTGTAATTGATCTATCCATCCGATTCTCATAAAATTTGAAACGACTCGACAAAATTATGTAATAATTATGTATTTTAAATTTCAAACGATTCGGTTGGGTAGTTTTTGTGTTGTTATATGCGGACAGACAGACGGACGGACTGAACGACCACTATAGGTGCTACGTATTATATAATTACGAACGCACCTAAAAAAGGATAAACGCAAACATATGGAAAAGTGGCGCCATCTATGATTGAAGCTTTTCTTACTAATATTTTACAACGCTTAAGCGGACTCGATATCCTTTCAAACTTTTTTTAATTAAAGCATTTTAAAGTACATTTTTTGCATAATTATAAAGTACTCAGTAAAGAAATGTGATTCTAACAATAAAGTTTAGTTTGAAAAGTTATTATTTTATAATTTTAAGCAATTTTTATAAGGATCTTTATCGGTTTTATCATAAGAAAATTAGATTAGGAAAAATACGTAAAATGTGCAAATGCATATAAAACTACAGTAAAAATTTTAATTTATTTTACTTTTTTATGTATATAAAAAAGTATTTAATTTATTGAAAATCTAGAACTTAGTTTTATCAAATAAACCATAAAGACAACCAAAATAATGTATTTATATTCGAGTCAATTGAACAATATACATAAATGTTTTATAATTTTCAACATGCCTTTTCGTCGAAAAAAAAAGCCTAAGTTTCTAAGTGAAATGGATTCCAGCATTTAAAGAGACAGCTATGTAATGAAAAGTTATGTAGCATAAAGATTAGAAAATCGACATTTTTGACAACTTTTACAGAATGAAGGGTACCAAGTCCCTTAAAGAAAACATTTTGTCGTAAGAAAAGTTTTAGTCCAAGTTGCGTACCTGAAAGAAAAATACTTGATTTTATTTTATTATTTAAAACTTCTCAGGGACTTTTGGGATACCATGTATGTATAACATTTAAAGAATACAAAGCAAAGTAATACATTTTGCTAAAAAATGAAAAAAATATGTTATATGACATTCGATAATATTTTCATTTAGCTAAAGTAAAATTATTTTTAATTAGGTTTCACATGCTTGAGAGATGTTTTTATTTTTATTTGTATTAAATTCCAGAAAATATGCATCATGAAATAATCTTTCGAAACATTTCATAGTTCCGTTTTTTAAAATAATAATTTCTGAGAACATATTCAGTAAGAAGATCAATAAACACAATTTCTTACATAACGTCTGTCATTAAATCTTTTTATCCTACTTTTCTATTATCTATTACATATGTTTTTTTATTCAATTTTATCAAGAAACATAGTTTGCCATCTTGCGCTCTTTATTTGTTATATTAAAAAGTAAATTATTCATTTTGCAGTTCATAAACTTTAGTACATTTCTCTATAATCTATTTTAGCGTAGAAGTATTGGATCTTTTACAAGGTCCCAAAGGTTATTTTATCTAATTAGGTTGCAGTTCTGAATTGAATGTGCAATAGCTGTCTAGGCGAGAATGAATGACTTTTGTTTAGAATCACTATTTGTACTTCTGTGTTACGAATATTTTTGGAAATTTATTAGTAAACAGCTTTATAAATTTCGCAATAAGTTTTCATCTCTTTATTTCCTGTAATAGTATAGTTTTTGAAAAAAAAATTGACACAAAGTTTGTAATTCTGTTTTTCATGAATGCATGTGTTATAAATGTTGATAACAAAGAGGATGTCGAAAAAAAGCCAAAGAATCTTAAAAGATGTGATAAAAATATCGTACAAGTAATATCGTTTTCGTATAATTTCATAGTATCGTTTTCAGATAGTTTCGTATAGTTTCGTTTTTTTAAAACAGTGATTTCTGAGAACATCAGTAAGAATACCAATAAACACGATTTCTTGCAAAATGTCTGTCATTAAATCTTCTTATTCTAATTTTCTACTGTCTTTTTAAAATAGTTTTTTTCATTGTATTCTATCAAGGAATATAATTTCGCCATCTTCCGCTCTTTATTTGTTATCCCAACCAGTATCTTATTCATTTTGCAGTTGATAAACCTTAGTGTGTTTCTCTATAATCTATTTTAGGATAGAAGGCATTAGATCTTTTACGAAGGTCCCAATGGTTATTTTATCTAATTAGGTTGCAGTTCTGTACTGAATGCACAACAGCTGTCTAGGCGAGAATGAACGACTTTTGTTTAGGATCGCTATTTGCACTTACGAACGTTTTTAGAATTTTATTAGTAAAATTGCAGGATCACCGGATAAATTCACCATAAATTTGTATTGCTTTATTGAGCATGATTGTTACTAATTTTAGAAAAATTATTTATCCCTAAATTATTTATTTATTTGTTTTACGTTTGTATGCATAAAATGTGATAGCAGTTAGTAAGTCGAAAGATTCCCGAATAAAAAATATCTTCATAGATGTATTCAAAGTATCGTGCCTTAGTGCATTTCTCTATAATATTTTAACATAGAAAGATTAGATCTCTTACGAGGTTTCAAAGGTTATTTTATCTGATTACATTGCAGTTCTGAATTGAATGTACAATACTTTATAACAGATGTAAATTTTCCACTTTTCATTTTTGGGTGAAAAAAGTCCGGGCCAGGATTCGAACCAGGAATGTATTGGCTGAAGCCGCCAATGCTCTTCTAACTGAGCCATCCCGGACACGAACACTGGAGGACTATTTCACAAAATTAACCTCAACGATCACTTTATCTGTTCTGATACTCAACAGAAGTTCTGTTGAGCTGATCCAGAGTATCAGACCAGATAAAGTGATCTTTGAGGTTAATTGGGTGAAATAGTCCTCCAGTGTTCGTGTCCGGGGTGGCTCAGTTGGAAGAGCATTGACGGCTTCATTCAATTCATCCCTGGTTCGAATCCTGGCCCGGACTTTTTTCACCCAAAAATGAAAAATGTAAAAATTACATCTGTTATAAATGATTTACCGATTGAATAATCTTGTGTAAAATTAATCTAATGTACAATAGTTGTCTAGGCGAGAAGTAACGACTTTTGCTTAGGATCATTATTTGAACTTCTGTGTTACGAATGTTTTTAGAATTTCATTAGTAAATTTCTTGATAAATTTCGCAATATATTTTATCGCTTTATTTCGGGTGAAAGGTATTAGTTTTTGAAAAATATATATATTCTTTCCAAAGATTTGTAATTTTTTTATGAATGTATGTGGTATAAATGTTCCGTGTTACGAATGTTTTTAGAATTTGATTAGTAAAATTGCATTGTCGCTCAATAAGTTTTCAATAACTTTGCATCGTTTTATTGCATTAATAGTTAATTTGTTTTGAAGAGAATATTTATTCTTAATTTTGCGATTTAATTTTTGGCACAGATGTCATATACGTACCACATTTGCACGTGCTCCCCCCCCCCCCCCGCCAACTTGGCATTGCTCATCTGTGCCAAGGAGGTGATCGTTTAATAAGCTTATAACAAATGTTAAGGAAATAAAATGGGAAAAATTAAAGACATCAATGAAATGTGCTGATTAAATGATACAACTGGATGCATTCAATATGACTATAAGTATTAATATTTACGATTTACTGTGAAAATTATATTTACTGTTTTTTTACTTTTTCCGTTTATTATTTATACCTGTTTATTTATTTCCTTTTTTATTAAATTCATGTTCATTAACCGTTATTTTTCATTTTTAATTATTTTTTATTGTATACTATATAAATAATTATTTATATCAAATTATCGTTTATTCCTTTTTTATTTCTTTTTTTTAAAATGCTAGAATCTCTTTCATTTTTTCACGTTATTTTATTTTTATATTGCAATAAAAAAATCATGTGTTGTTATTGCATTCAATATTTAATTTATGTTCAAAAACGAAATTTTCGTCAAGTTGGCGGGGGGGGGGGCACGTGCAAATGTGGTGCGTATATGACATCTGTGCCTAATTTTTTGACGAATGCAACTGTTATAAATGTTGATAATAATCAGGATGCCGAAAGAGACAAAAATAAGAAAAATCTTAACAGGTGTGATCAAAATATCGTACAAGTAAAAAGATTTCCATTTCATATAAACGCGTCCGAGATGAAACTTAAGGAAGAACATTATCATGAAATTGATATGGTTTGCCATTTTATTGAGCTGTGCTGTTTGAGATAAAATACAAAATATCATTGTCAAAAGTTATCCTACGGAATTGTGTCCGCAGAATTGTTACAATGAAAATGTTTTGGTAAAGCACAGGGAAATAAAATTCGCAAACTGGATTGAAATGCCGGTCTTGACTCATAAAAACGCCTTCCCGTATACGGGATTAGCAGTATAAAAAAATAAGTGTGATAATATGGTTTTGATAATATGGTTCTAATAAAAGAGAATAATTATGTTTAAAAACTTTAGCCGCGACAACGTAAGAAACTTTATTGGAGTTCCTTCATTTTACGATTTATTCTGTTAAGCTAGTTCAGCTAACAGACCATCACATGTCATTGTCGAAGGCTGTCTTATTAAATTGTGTCAAAATAGTTTGGTTTGAATAGCGTTTCATCTTAGGACCTGGGTTCATATTTTGTTTGGTTTTGTTTTCCCTTACTTGGAAAAAAATGCGACCCATATTATTTAATAATCATAATGATTTGTTTCTAAAGTTAATGAATATTATCAATAAAATATTTTAACTCTACTTTCATCATTTATCATTCTTAGTATTTTTTACTGTAATTAGATTCTTTAAACCATTGAAAAATACGAAAGAGTTTTCTCCCATTTTCTCTGTTGAAGCATAAATTAACTTTCAATGACTCTTTTACATACACTACTGGCCATTAAAATTGCTACACCATGAAGGCGACATGCTACAGATGTGAAATTTAAACTACAGGAAGAAGATGCTGCGATATGCAAGTGATTAGCTTTTCAACTCATTCTGACAAAGCAGGTGCCGTTAGCGACACCTACAATGTGGTTAAATGAGGAAATCGCCTTTAAGTTAACTACGAAAACTGTTTCATAAAGTGTGAAAGACTTTTTAGAGAGCATCAATAAGTGACGCATATTTGTAAAAATGATTTTTTTCCTAGTTTAATTTCGATGGGATAATTTCGATCTGACATTATGATGAAATATTTTTTATCAGACGTACATGCTATAAGAATCTGTAAGGGCTATAAGTATGTAGTCATTCTGGGAATTTTTAAAGCAGTGAAAAGAAGTGTCCAGTCCAAAATAAATAGTATTTGTAGAAATATAATTTTTATTCAGTATATGTGTTTTGAAATATTTTTAAATTTTTATATTTACATTACGTATCCACAAAAAATAATAACATATCTCTTAAAACATAAATATTTTCTGTGAAATAAAAATAAATAGTTCAATGTTAGTTAAGTAAGCTATGAATAATTCGACACACCATGTAGATTAAGCGAAATGTAGTATTAATACAAAATTTTACTTAACTGATTTTTTACATTTTTGAAACTATATTTTAATGTTTAAATTTAAATCCTAAAAATTTAACTGAATGGCCAAATCAAAGCTGACTAATAACGATTACGAATTTTTAAAATATTATCTAAATTTTCGATAAGGAAAAAAAAGTAATTAAGTTCTAGTTGTTTGCAAAAAATATTTAACTTATAATTAAAGTCAGCAGCATTATTTTGGCTAAATGTTCCCAGGAATTGTGTAAAATAGCTTATATCCTTGTTTTGAAAGAGAAAATACATAATTTTTGTTAACAACTACATTCGCCAAAATCGAAAAAAAAAAAACAGATTAAATCTCATTGCACTTTACAAACTATTAAGCTCCTATTACATTTAGAATTTTAACAAAGAATGGAAAATAATCTGAAAATATTGTCTCCGATGCAAATATTTAGTAAATTTTTAATTCCTAATAAATGATAGTCATAAAAATATTCCTACATATCTATTCTAATTACATATTTTAATTATACTTCAGTGTAATGTTTCGCTTAACAGCTTCTTAAAAATCTACCAGTATGTTTAAAAATATCTAGTTATTTCTATAACTAAATCGCTTATAATCCATTCAAAAGAAGTAAGTAATTATGAAATTTCCAAACATATGCACATTCCTTGAATAATAGATTATGCATTTCATTGAAAGTATCAAATGTAATTTTCATTTTTCTGTTTAGTGTTAGAATAAAATTAGATTACAGTTAATTGCGCTTTTAGAAATGTAATTAGAAAGTCTTAGAAATTTAAATACACACAGTTAATGATGTGCTTTCATTTATTTAAAGAGAATTTCCAAATTGTGCTAAATTGTGAAAATTTGTTAATTAATGTATACATCTTCAAGTACGTCTAGTAAGTTTCATAATACATATTTTTTTTCATGCTTTTCATTAACGTCATTATTCTTGATTTTTCGACAGGTCTTTGGGAGTAAGTGACAAATGACGGCCAATGAAAGAGTGCCAGGCTTCCGACATTATTGTAATTAAACTGAATAAAATGTGACATTTAATCGTATTGTACTGAAATTGCGTTTTAATAACAGATAATATCGCACATAAACAAATACAAAATTATTGTATTGCTTTTTTTCTCTTAATTAATCTTAGCAAATCTAAGTAATCTTAGTATCTTAATTAACCTCTAGTATGTATAAAATAAATTAAACAAATTAAATAAATCAATTAAATATTATTTTTTAATAATAATAAATTAAACAATTAAATATTTATATTATTTAATTATATTATATTATTATATTTAATATTAAGTAAGCAATTAAATATTATTTATCAAATAAATAAAATTATTATTCTATTTATTTATATATTTACTTATTGTAAATCTTCAAGTTCAATATATTTTTTAGCACAGTTCCGACTTTAAATAAAACATCGCATATTTCGTGACATGAAAACTTAAAATCTTACTATCGGCTTTCATATCTGTTAATTTTGTCATATCTCAAATTGAAATGAATTGAAATTAGAAGTAGCGTAAAATGGGGTGAACAGGAACAGCGGGGTGAATAGGAACGAAACTTCCCGATCATACAAATAAATTCATTATAAATATATGTGATGATACATTTAGTTGCCAATTTTTTTATAAGAAGGTAATAACATTAAGAATAGAGGAATTTAGTTTTGCCGTGTTGGCACCACTACTGTGGTATATAAAAAAACTGCAAGTGGATTCTCAAAAACCTCATTTTTTCAACGTCTCCAAAACTGTGTAGGTAACTGCAGTATTTTTCGTATTCTAAACATAAGAGTAAGAATTTTTAATTAATGATAGACCTGTAAGCGGTATGCCGTATTAAATTCTACTTATTTCTAAACTACATAATGAAAAAATAAAAAATGACTTGTAACATTAGAAATTTAAGATTTTCGGGGTGAATCGGAACATGTTTTCTCTCATGGTTTATTTTTTATACAGTAATAGTTTCATGTAATATCTGAAAACATATGCATGAATATGTATTGTAACAATAGTTTGTTTGTTCTAATTACTTGAAGAGTTTAAATGTGCCAAGAAATTACTCAGTTAAACAAAAAAATCAACGCCTAATCCAATAGATGTGGAACACACAATAAAAGAATTAAAAAATAGCAAATTAGTAAGAAAAATTGTACACAATTATTCTCTGACATCCACAAAATTATCCAAACATCTCAAAATGAAAAACCAATTAAAAAAGAGAGGGATGCACACAGTACTAATGGATGGAGATGCGGGTGTACTTGTAGGTCGTATTAATACTTGCAGCGATTGGGAGTACTCAATAGTTTCCCTTACCCAATGACTATTAGTAAAAGATAACACAGAACAGGACTGAATTTGCATTAAGTTTCAGCTTCTGCAATTCGAGTACAATTTCTTAGAATGAATTTTAATTTTTCTTGAATTCAAAGTTGTTTTTTAATTCTTAAAAAGGCATACCTTTACTTCTATATAAAATAAAGGATTGGTTTGATAGTAACTACGTGTTCCTATTCTTCCTTTATCAATTTTATAGGAGCGATCTTTCTCCTACAGCAGACTAGCAGCGTGCCTTGTACCTTTTTCTTTTCATTACTCTGTGAAAAAAAGGCTCTCCAGCAAAGCAGACGATTTAAGCAGCTATTAATTCCTGCGCAGCCAGACGAAATGCGGCAGAAAAGAACTGAACTGAAGATAACGTATGATGAAATGTTTTTGTTGGTGGTTGTAAGAAGAATGTTGGATGACGACTTTCCGCATAAGATGTGATTAACTAGAGTTTATGATGTTCGAAACGTAAATAGCTTTTTGTAAATAATCTTCTTTTTGTAAATAGTAAATATTTTAATATAAGTTTTAAAAGTTTAAACGGTGTCAGACTCCATTACACGTCTTTGAGTTGATGATTTCGAAAGAACTTTTAGAAGAATATTCCACAAAAATGGTGCACAGAAGTTGGGATAATAGACGAACTCCCGCAGAAGAGGAAATATTTTTTAAATATTCTGGAAGACGTTATTTTTTAGAACTGTGGAATGCTAAGCCCACAAAGCTAATTCAAAAGAGGTAAAATTTTACGACGAAAGTGCTGTCACAATGTGAAGCTGAACATCTGATTATGAAGTGAGTTTATTATTTTATTTTACTTTTGAACTACTATGTCGAAACTGATTCATTTCAAGGAATTAGAAATTTCATTGAAAACAGAAAAATCATCTATTATTAAGACATTGCATAAATTAATTTTTGGAGAAATCGGTGACAGAAATAACAGACGTAGAATTCGAAATTTTACTGCGTTTGCGTTTAAAGTAGATTCCAATGAATATCAATTAAAATTGAAAGAAATTAAAGATAATTTTTTGTCAATGATTTGATAACAATTTGCAATGTTTTGTGTATAAATAATTCCGGAACTTTTTATGAATTTGCTGCCAGAATAATTTCTAGTTTATGTGATTTTAGTATTTTGAAAATTAATATGATACCCGATGAAGGTATTCTTAGTGAAGAGGAGAGTGACGATGAGTTTAATGATGATTTAAGTAAAACTAGAAATATTTCAAAGGTTTTTGAGAATAATGTGAGAAATGATTCTGGTAGTTCTAATTGTGAAAGTAATGAAAATCAGAAAATTCTAATTCCTGATTATGCTATTAAGCCTACTATTTCAATTAACGATATAGAAAGTATGCTTACAATGTTTGAAGGTACTAAATTACAAAATATTCATAAGTGGCTTGCCGATTTTGAAGATATTGTTTCATTATTTAATGTTAGTGATTTGCACAAATTGATTTTGGCTAAACGAAGTATGACAGGCAAAGCTAAATTATTTAATGAAAGCGAAACAAAAATTAGTTCGTGGTTTAAACTGAAAGCCTTACTCATTTCTGAATTTGGTCAAACGTGCAATTCAGCTGAATTACATGAATTGTTATCCAAAAGAAAAATTAGACCACATGAATCGTTAGATGAATATTTTTTAAATACGAAACAATTATGCTCAAAAGGCAATATTGAAAATTCTGCACTTATTCAATATGTAATAAATGGAATTAATGTTCCTATTTTTAAAAAATCTTTTTTGTACGGCTGCCCCAATATTGCTGAATTTAAACAAAAATTAAAGGTCTACGAAAAAATAAGATCATAGTATGAAAATGCAAAATCTCATAAATATGAAGGAGCTAAGCTTAAAATTAAATCCGAAGTTGAAGTTAAGAACAAGTTTAAGCCTGTAAAGCCAAATATGCGTTGTTATAATAGTGGCGGAAATAGTCATAAGAGCATTAACTGTATAAATAAGGATAAAGGGCCGCTTTGTTTTGTTTGTAATGCTTATGGTCATAAATCATTTCAGTGTAATAAATCTAAAGATACAAATGTTAAAAATGCTCAGTCACAAGTAAACATTGTTACATCCCAAGACTTAATTCTAAAAGAGATAAAGCTTTATTTTTTGCGTTTAATCTCTTTAATAGATACTGGTGGCCAAAAGACTCTGTTAAAGAAAAGTATTTATAATAATTTGAAGAACTTTCTAAAATTAAAACCTACGAGTATCACTTTGACCGGTCTAGGAAAAGCCTCAATTAAACCAGAAGGTTATTTCAATTCTGAAATTGAAATAGATGGTTCAAAATTTAAAGTTACTACTTTTTTTCGTTAATGACAGTTGCATTGATTTCGATTTAAGTATTGGCACTGATGTTATTCATCAAGGTACATTAACTATTTCTGAGAATGAAGTGAAACTGTTTAAAGCAGAAGTTCAGTCTAATGACTTTTTAGTTAATATTGTAAATGTTTTCGATGAGCCTAAAATTGATTTAAGTCGCATTGCTGAGAAAAATTTATGTTCAAAGTTATACTCTTTGATTGAGAATTATATGCCAATTAAAACTAAAACAGTAGATGTTAAAATGAAAATTAATTTAACTGACGAAATCCCAGTTTGTTCTTCCCCTCGAAGGTTACCGCCATATGAGAAAAAAATAGTCGAAGACCAAACTGAGGAGTGGCTAGCTCAGGGTATCTTTCGAAAAAATTCTTCTAATTTTTCTTCGCCAGTTGTGTTAGTTAAGGAAAAAGATAACACAATGAGGCTTTGTGTTGATTACAGACGTCTTAACAAAAAGAAAGTGCGTGAGCATTTCCTCTTGCCAGTTATCGATGATGTAATAGACCAATTGCATTCTGCCAAAGTATTTACCACCATTGATTTGAACGACGGTTTCTTTCATGTAGATGTTGAAGAAGACTCTCGGAACTACACTTTTTTGTCACTCATGATGGACAATACGAATTTTTAAAATGTCCATTCGGGTTGACCAATAGCCCTAGTGTTTTTCAAAAGTATAGTTATGATTATTTCGAAACCTATTAAAATATCACATTGTAGTCATTTATATGGATGACCTAATAATACCTGCCAAAAACGAAGCTGAAGGTCTAGAAAAATTAAAACTTGTTCTCGAAACTTCATCGGAATATGGGTTAGAATTAAATCTTAAAAAATGCAATTTTTTGAAGCGTGAAAATGATTTCTTGGGCTATAGAATCATAAATGGTAAATTGTATCCCTCCCCACTGAAGACTAAAGCAGTAATAAATTTTCCCGAACCAAAATGTACCAAAGATGTTCAAAGTGATTTAGGATTAACAGGATTCTTTCGAAAGTTT
The DNA here is from genome assembly GCA_964019185.1 of Maratus speculifer. NCBI lineage: Eukaryota > Metazoa > Arthropoda > Arachnida > Araneae > Salticidae > Maratus > Maratus speculifer. The sequence goes on along the minus strand of OZ025295.1, from coordinate 227,310,979 downwards.
ATAAGAAATTATTCAGTTATAGCTAAACCGTTAAGTGGCCTGTTAAGAAAAGACTCAAAATTTAAATTTGATATAGAAGAACAAAAAGCTTTTAATGAACTCAAGCGTATTTTTTCGTCAGAACCAGTACTTTTGTTTTACAATCCCAAAAGTGCGACCGAAATCCATTGTGATGCCAGTATTGATGGCTATGGAGCTGTTTTAATGCAACAATCTCCAGTAGATAATCAACTTCATCCAGTTTTTTTCGCCAGTAAAAAAACTCACCGAAGCTGAACGGAAGTACACTAGCTACGAATTAGAAGTTTTAGCTGTAATAGAAGCCCTGAAAATTTCAGAGTATATGTGCTAGGTATTCCATTTAAAATTGTAACCGATTGTAGTGCATTTAAAATGACTATGGATAAAAAAGAAATGAGTACAAAAATAGCTAGATGGGCAAAAATGTTAACCGATTTTGGTTATGTTATTGAACATAGACACGGTAACATGCTTCATACTACTTAGCATGTTGATGCATTAAGCAGACATCCTATTTGTATGTCAACCCAAGATAGCTTAACTTTAAAAATTATCCAAGCTCAAGAAATCGATGAACATATTAAAACAATAAAAGAAATATTAAAAGTGAAATCTTATGATGATTATTTAGTTAAAAATAACGTTCTTTATAAATGTGTTAATGGTAACTATTTATTAGTTGTACTGGAAGACATGCAAATGAATATAATCAAGGCCGCTCACGAAAAAGGTCATTATGCAGTTGTAAGAACAGAGAAAAATTTAGAAAATGATTTTTACATCCCCAAAGTTAAACAAAAAATTGAGAAATGTATAGCAAATTGTGTTCCCTGTATTTCAATCAATAGAAAATGTGGTAAGCAAGAAGGTTTACTTCATCCAATAGAAAAAGAAGAAACTCCGTTACATACGTACCATGTTGATCACTTAGGTCCATTGGAAAGTACGAATTAAAATTATAAACATATCCTTTTGGTCATTGACGCATTCACAAAATTTGTTTGGTTATATCCCACAAAATCTACCGATGCTGCTGAAGTAATTTCTGAAATAGAAATCCAAAAATCTGTCTTTGGAAATCCAGTTCGAATAATCTCAGATAAAGGTCGTACGTAAGAAAAAAGAAGACGAAAAGACGTGAAGAAAAAAAAAAAGAATACGAATTTCTTTTTGAACGAAATTATTTAAACTTCGATATTTTAAATAATTTCGTTAGTGGTTTCGTTTGGTGGTTGTAAGAAGAATGTTGGATGACGACTTTCCGCATAAGATGTGATTAACTAGAGCTTATGATGTTCGAATTGTAAATAGCTTTATGTAAATAATCTTCTTTTTGTAAATAGTAAATATTTTAATATAAGTTTTAAAAGTTTAAACGGTGTCAGACTCCATTACATGTCTTTGAGTTGATGATTTCGAAAGAACTTTTAGAAGAATATTCCACATTATTACCTACTGTCATTAACCCTATTAAAGTTTGAATCAAAATAAATAAAGATTACAACATTTGTTCCGATTCACCCCAATTATGCGGGGTGAATCAGAACACCATTAATATATATATATATATATATATAAACAGTAACAAATGTTACGCTTTTGCTTGAAAAGTAACGAACAAAACAAGACCGAAGTTTCTAGTAAAAAATAAAAAAAATAAAAAAAAATGAGTTATTGAGTTTTAAAAGTTAAAATGTGTTCCGATTCACCCCATTTTACGGTATGAATGAAATAATGCGGAATGTTTTGTAAAATGTTTATGGACAATTTTTGTATTTTGTCCATACATGTATTACAAAGAGTGAAACTCAGTAATTCCAGGATATTCCAACAGATAAACAATAACTAAGTGTAGCAAATGTAATCTACAGCTACATAATAAATGCTTCAAAGATTTCCATATGGCAAAATTATAGATGATTTACTCTGACAATGCGTTTTAGCAACATATCATATCGCACATAAAAAAATATAATATAGCTTTTGTTTAATCTTAATTGCTTTTTAATATAATTACTTTTTGAATCGTGGTAAACACAGACGATACAGTTGTCAGGACTGCCAAAGGGGACTATTTTGTTTTATTCACTTGGCACCAATATTTTTCTAATATAAATTTCGATTTACATTTCTCTTGCAACTAATATCAAGGTGTTTTTTAATGATTTCTGTTTAGAAAAAACAGTGCCAATTACAATTTAAAAATAGTCGCCTGCGGCAGCCCTGAATTTTATATTTTTATTGGTCGTTATAATACACTCTTAAAATGAAAGAATGTATTTAAATTCTCAGAAAAGAGCTACAATTTATTGGCTAGTGAATGAGCTGATTTCTAAACGTGTTACTAATCTTGATTTAAATTGCTTGATTAAATTACTCATCGTGATTTCAATTGCTTAAAAACAACTCGGTCACTCGAGTTTCCACTTTTTACGAGAAGCTAACTTTCAGATGAGTGGATTTTGACTCAACTTGAGTTAGAGAGTACTTACTTCTAGATTAAGGAAAACTTTTGTTTTATTCATATTTTCCTATATAGTATGTAAGATTTGTCGCGAACAAATTTTGCATTCTTTTATCAAATTTGTTTTTAAATTATATGCCATAAAAAGCTCGCTTAAAAAAGCGACTTTTCAGAAGAGAATTCTTAAATGATTTCCTTTAGCAATGTATATTCAATGAAATGTTCAAAAAGGGGTAAAAATGTGTAGAGCAATTTTTTTCATGGAATTTTCAGATTCATACTGAACAGAATCTTCAATGGTTCGCTTCTCATAGGATTCTTTGTATCTATTCTTTGACTACATTCTCGCTTCACAGAAATGCGTCTAAATATTTTTTGTATCTTACTTTATTCTTCTCTGTCACGTACAAAAACTGATTTTCTTGTTACTCAAAAATTCACAAAGAATAAGAATTCTTTTTTTTCTGCATGCCTATATAGAATTTTTAAGTATAAATTCAGGGAAAAAAGGATTCTAAAAGTTTGATTTAATAAAATAACGTAGTGATAATACTCGTATATTTATTATTATATTTTATAAAATGAAAATTATCAACACATTATACCGGTTGATTGACACAACATCCTCGCACTATTTGTTTTGTGTGTATATTTATGATATCAATCCTTTGATAACTAAGATTAAATTACCACAAAATAGAATCAATTAAATATTTATTTAAGGCATCCGTGTCGGTGAAAATTATTGTGTGAAAATGAGTTATTATTGCAATTACTATTTTAAAAAAATGCATGTTTATCATATGTTTGTGAAAATCTAATTTATCTGCCAATATGAAATACTTAAATTAACATACTCTGAAAAGAATGCACACGCATGCATACAGAGCTACAAAAAAGCTCTGAAATATTTAAAAAAATAATTGAAAATAATTTATTTTCTCATCAGGAATGCGGATAGGATTAAAGTGCATCCCAAGATCAAAAGTTTTCTTGAAGCTAATAAAAGAAAATCACATCAAACTTCGAACACAGATGATGCGCTTCATTTCAAACATGCTTTTTTCTGATTTCTGATGATATTAAACCTTTTAAGGTACATTTTTAGGTGTGTTCGTTATTATGTAAATACGTAGCACTTATAGTTGTCGTTCAGTCCGTCCGTCTGTCTGTCCGCCGTCTGTCCGCATATAACAACGCAAAAACTACCCAACCGAATCGTTTGAAATTTAAAATACATAATTATCGCATAATTTTGTCGTGTCATTTCAAATTTTATGACAATCGGATGCATAGATCAACTAAAGGGACAATCAAAAGGATTCCGTTACAATAGGCAAAAAAGTTTCAAATGTATTTTAGTTGTGATACCCTCATTCGAACATAGTAAAATTGACATGAAACTATGAAATATATATATACTAAAATATACATTCTGTATAATCTGTGATGCAAAGAATATTTATAATTAAATTACAGGGCCACACAAAAGTATTTTACTACATAATGGTATACGGGGAAACATTGTTTGGGGCGTATTTTAATTATGTTAAACTATTTCACATTTTATGAATATGATATACGTTGCTGAGGTGTAATAAGAATTACTTCCTGTATATTTACAAGAGCACAGATACTTCGACCACTATACTGTATTCGAAGTGCTGTCTACTATATCAGCAAGATCTGAATATTTTTAAAACTTCGTTATCGTACGAACTCACCTCATTTGCTACGCTTCACGTGCAATTTACAACTTGTTGCCATAATAATAAATGAATCAATGAAGAAAAAACTGATTAATAAAGTGTAAAGACTTTTTAGAATGCGTCAATAACTGACACACACACAAAAAAATTACTTTAATTTCGATGGGATAATTTCGATTTGACATTGTGATAAACTAACTTGAGTCAGACAGTAGCATTCCGTATAGATTATAAATTCAGTGAATTTTTAGTGTAGTGAATGGTCGAAAAAAAACAGTATTTCTGAAAAAAAAAATATATTCAATGTATGCGTTTTGAAATATTTTTAAATTTTTAAATTTTTATTAAGAGTCCATAAAAAATAACATATTTCTTAACACATAAGTCATTTCTCTGAAATAAAAAGAAATAACTTAATGTTAGTTAAGTAAGCTTAATACATCATAAAAACATTAAAAAAGATTGTTATCGAATTTAGTTCGATACACCATATAGATTAAGCAAAATGAAATATTAATTCAAAATTTTACCTAACTGAAAGGTTTTCTTTTTAAAAAGATATTTTAATGTTTAACCCTTTCCGGCGCAAACAAGTTCTGTTCGTAAAATGAGAAATTGTTGACTGACACAGAAATTTACAAAAGACTTTTTTAAAAATTAAGAATTCCCTGATTTAAGCTGACATTGTAAAAGTAGCATTTTACTAAAATATTATTGGTGCCGTTTGTATGTTTGTAATTAAAATTAGGTGTTGCCAGAGTGGTAACACTGCGCCGGAAAAGCTTAAATTAAAATACAAAAAATGAAACTGAATGATCAAGTTAAAGCTGAGTAATAATGATTAGGAATTTTAAAAATATTATTAACATTTTCGAAAAATTTTAAAGAGTAATTAATTTCTGATTGTTTACAAAAAAATATTTAACTTATAATTAAAATCAGCGGTATAACTTTGGCTAAATGTTTCAGGGAATTGCGTAAGATAGCTAATATCCTCGTTTTGAAAGAGAAAATACATAATTTTCATTAACAACTGTATTCTGCGAAATGGAAATAAGGTACCCTGGGGTAATAACGCCACGTTAAGGTTCTACCAATTTTCACGTCTTAGTTTTAGATTGTATTTTTCAAACAAATGTAGGATCTGATACAGCAACTCATTGACTATCTATATAAAATAAAATAATTTAACAGATATGTATTCATAAAATGTAATGGAGTTTTTTCTTGACCAATGCTATTTGGCGTTAATACCCACCTATATGGGTAATAACGCCATGAAAACAAAACTATAAAATAAGATTGAATATTGGCATGTAGATTGCCCAATTCTAAAAATACAAACTCTACAGCTCTAGAAATTGACAAATTGCAATCTAAGCTGTTGAAAATGTACAATTTTTTTGTGACTCTGAAAGAAAAAGAAAGCTCAGGTGGTGGCGCGGGGAGGAGGCAAAAGAATATCAGATTCTAAGCTACGTTTTGCTTAAAAATGACCATTTAAATAGAATTATTAGAAACATTGCACGGATTTTTTGAATCAGTATTTATATTCCCATGTATGCATGTTCGGCCACTGTTGAGAATCAACCGGGGTAATAACACCAATCCCTGGCGTTATTACCCCGGGATACTTATTGCGCAGTAAATCTTAAACTACAAATTATCTCGAGAAGATATCCAAAATCTTCTACAACAATTTGAAAGTACAGGAAATACACTACAAATTTATGTAATAAACAAAGTATTTCTGGATAAAAAATATAGCCTTCCGATCAAAAACCTTATCTCGCAAATTTTAGATCAAGCGTTAATTTTAGTTGCTTGTAAAAACAATAAGACCTAAAAATGAAACAAATTAACTTGAAGCTGTTTTTTGCGATTTATATGACTCAAAACCCTTCTGCGCAAAGTACATGGGTGTCATTTACCTGATTATTTCATAATTATGCAAAATATAAGCACTTGGCGTTATTACCCCAGGGTACCTTATATACTCTGGTCTGCAAAATTTAAGGACGAGTCCCAAAATGTCAATTTTCAAGGGATTTTCAAGTGATAATTTTAACGCGAATATCAAAAAGGAAGTAATATAACTCGAATAATTACTATCCCTGCATTACAGCTAGTACATATAACATCTCAGTCAGGTCACACATGGTCACAAGAGTCACAGTCACTACGGTGAAACAAAAAAATAGGAAATTTCATACGTCTATTTTATGAGTCTAAAATGACTACTATATGTGACTCCACTGTCAGTTCACTGCGAATGCTTCTTTGTGACGAGTCACCAGGTGACTGTACAGCGTCGTTTTATTGAGACTCTCCTGTGACTGTCATTTGGAGACTCAATTTTAAAGTCATTGTGAATGTTGCATTATGATAAATCACCAAACAATGTCCCATTAAAGTCACATGGTGACTTTCACCACTTTTCACAGCAGTTAATTCACAGTAGAGTGTCTGGTACCATTTAACTGTCTTGTGACAGAAAGTCACCATGTGACTTTAATATGTCATTATTTGGTTATTTATAATAAGGAAACATTCACAATGACTTTGAAATTGAGCCACCGAATGACACTGTCACACGAGAGTCTCAATAAAACGACACTGTAAAGTCAACTGGTGACTCGTCACAAAGCAGCAGTCGCAATGACCTGACAGTCGAGACACATATAGTAGTCATTTGAGACTCATAAAAGATACGCATGGAATTTCCTATTTTTTGTTTCGCCGTAGTGACTGTGACTCTTATGATCATGTGCGACCTGAATGAGATGTTATATGGACTAGCTGTTATGCAGGAATTGTAATTATTCGAATTATATTACTTCCTGTTGAATATTCGCGTGAAAATTGTGGCTGGAAAATCCCTTCGTCCTTAAATTTTGCACACCAACGCATATATATATATATATATAATAATAAATCGCATTGCACTTTACAAAATATGAAGCTCCTATTACGTTTAGAATTTTAATAAAGAATGAAAAATAATCTTAAAATGTTATCTTCGATGCAAATAGTAAATTTTTAATTCCCAGTAAACGATAATTATAAAAATAATCCTACCTATCTAGTCAAATTATATATTTTAATTATACTTTAGTGCAATGTTTCTCTTAACAGCCTCTTAAAATTTCTACCAGTATGTTTAAAAATAACTATTTATTTCTATATCTAAATGACTTACAACCCGTTCCAAAGAAGTAAGTAATTATGATATTTTCAAGCATACACATTCCTTGAATAATCGATAATAAATGTCATTCAAAGTATCAAATGTAATTTTCATTTTTTTCCATTTATTTTTAGAATAAAATCAGATTACAGTTAATTGCGCATTTAGAAATGCAATAAGATATTCTTAGAAATTTCAATACATATAGCTGTGTATGTGCGCTCATTTATTTTAAATAGAAAAATTACCAAATTGTGCTAAAATGTGAAGATTTGCTAATTAACATATACATCCCCAAGTACGTGTTAGTAAGTATCATAATATATACATATTTTCATGTGTTTTATGAAGGTGATTAATTTTTGTTTTTTGCAACAGGTCTTGGAGAGTAAGTCAAAAATGATGACTTAGAAAAGAATATCAGGTTTGCGACATTATCGCAACTAAACTGAATGAAATGTAACATTACACTTTAATGTAACATTATAATTTAATCTTATTACACTAAAGTTGCGTTTTAATAACACATCACATCGCACATTTAAAAAAAATGTAATATTGCTTTTGTTTATTTCGAATAACATTAAATATGTATAAAAATAATTAAATAAAATTATTAATTTATTATTAATTAATTAATTAAATTATTTGTTGTAAATCTTAATGCTCATTTTATTTTGTTTTTTGAGCACAGATCCAATTTTAAATAAATCATCGTATTTTTCGTAACATGAAAGCTTAAATTCTCACTATCGATTTTTAAATTTACTAATTTTATCATAACTCAAATTGGATTGAATTGAAATTAGAAGTAAGAATGAAATAGTGTCGAATGTTTTGTAAAATTTTTATGGATAAATTTTGGACCTTGTCCATAGATGCACTATAAAGAATAAAACACAATAATTCAAGAAAATGGTATTGTAACAGTTAAACTCTAACTAAAGGTAGCAAATGTAATCTACAGCTACATAATAAATGCTTCAAAGGTTTTCAGATGGCAAAAATATAGATGATTTACTCTGACATTGCGTTTTGACAACATATCACATCGCACATAAAATTAAAAAAAAAATTTTTAATAAAGCTTTTTTAAATCTTAATTACTCCTTAATATCATGATTTTTTGAATCGTTTTAAACGCGGAAGATAAAATTGCATATTTTTATTTCTCGTTGTAATACACTCTAAAAATAAAAGAGTTGATTTAATTCTGAGGAAAGAGCTGTAATTTATTGGACCGTTAATGAGTTGTTTTTTAAACGATTTACTAATTTTTATTAAAATTGTTTATTTAAATTACTCATCTTGATTTCAAATGCTTAAAAACAACTCAGTCAACACAGTTTCAACTCTTTACGAAAAGTAACTTTAAAATAAACCAATGCAAGACCCCCACCCCCTTTGCTTACGAAAGATTTTATGATATTCCAGAATCAACACTGTTTGCTATAAAAATTACAGTTAGCGATAAATTGCATTATTGATGCGGATAATTTACATAAATAGACTTATAGTGGTCGTCGTATCGAAGTTAAACAAAATGTGTTTAATATATTGTTACTAATTTCATTAAACAATCCATCCATAGAATAAAAAATAGTTTTTAATCTATTATTATTTATCACATTGAAGAACAATAAAAAAATAAATTAACAAATATAAATAAGAATAAGAAATAAAACAGACTCTAACTTATTTAGGTATAAATAATAATTTTAACAAAAATCATAAGAATATTATGTGTTTGGCGTTTACATTTCTAATCTGGTGTCCAATATCTTTGAATCCATACTTCTACATTGGTTATCATTAAATTTTCAATGAAGTGGTGGGCTGGAATGTTCCTAGTTTCCAGACCTTGTTTACTTCATATCTTTTTTCTCAAATCGTTCAACATTCGAGTGGTGGATTTCTAATTGAGATGAGTGGATTTCTGATCAACTTGAGTTATTTTGTGGCTGAGGTTTTAAGAGTGTACTTACTTGTAGATTCAGGAAAACTTTTATTTATTTTTCATTTTCTCGTATTGTAAGACAAATTTTGCATTATTTTATCAAATTTGTTTTAAATTATATGCCATAAAAATTGCTCAGAAAAAAGTGACTTTTCAGAAAGGAATTGTTAAATGAATTCCTTTAGTATCGAATATACAATGAAAAGTTCGAATGCGGAAAAAATGTGTAGAGCAATTTTTAAAATGAAATTTTTTAGATTCTTTCTGAACGGAATCTTCAATGGTGTTCTTCGTATGTGTTTCTTTAAATCCAATCTTTGACTACATTTTCGCTTCACAGAAATGCGTCTAAATATTTTTTGTATCTAATTTTATTCATTTCTGTCACGTACAAAAACCGGTTTTCTTGTTATGCAAAAACTCCCAAAGAATAAGACTTCTCTTTATTCTGCATACGCATATAGAATTTTAATGTGCAAATTCAGGGAAAACATGATTTTAAAGTTTAATTTAATAAAACAACGTAGTGATAATACTCGTATATTTATTATTATATTTTATAAAATGAAAATTCTTTACAAATTATAACGGTTAATTGATGCAACATCATCACACTATCTCTTTTTTTTTGTGTGTATTTTTCTGGCATCAATCCTTTTATAACTAAGATTACATTACCACAAAATAGAGTCAATTTAATATTTATTTAAGGTATCCGTGAAGGTTAAAATAAACGTAAGAAAATGATTTATCATTGGAATTACTACATAAAAATAATCGATTGTTTACCATATGTTTTGTAAAAATCTAATTTATCTGCCAATATGAAATACTTAACACTCTAGTCCACATGACCGCTCTAAGTCAGACTTTATTAAAACCTTGTTCACAGCTGAGGAAAATATATTTCAACCCTTACAGAATGTAGCTCTCTTGAGGAGGTATCTACTCCGACGATTGAGGTTTCGATACTCTCGCAATTTAGGGTCCTATTAACGGTCAGTTAAAGGAGGAATTTCTGTTGCAATAGACGAAAAGAATAATGCATTACAGGGTTAAAATAATTGACTCTGAAATAAATGCACACGCATACATACAGAGTTCCAAAAAGGCTCTGAAGTGTTTGAAAAATTAATTTAAAATTAAATTTTCTCTTAGCAGGAGTGCAGTTTGGATTAAAATGCATCTCACAATCAAATGTTTTCTTGATTCTAATAAGAAAAATCGGATCCAACTTCGAACATAGATCACGCATTAGTCCGAATGCTTCATTTCAAACACGCTTTTTTTGCTGATTTCTGATTAGTTTTGATGACTTAATACATAAATAACGATTTTCATCAAAAAGCTAATTGCCAAGGTTAATACTTCGAGACCAAATATCAACTAATGTGACAGCTAAAATAAATAAAAAAATATAAATAAAAATGTTTTAACGCAAACACATGGAAAATTGGCGCCATCTATATTCGAAAATTATAAAACATTTTTAACGCTAAAGGGGACTTGGTACTCTTGAAACCTTCTTTTTTTAAAAAAAAAATTAAACCTTTTAAGGTACATTTTTGACATAGTAATAAAGGAGACTCAATGAAAAAAAGATTCCGTCAAATAAACTGTTCAGTTTCCTTATAAAAATTCGAAAAATGTAAGTAAATTTTAAAATGTATTTTTATCGATTTATCACCCATTAATTAGTTTAGGAGGGAAACAAAATGTTTAAATGCGTGTAAAATTAAAGTAAAAACTGTATTTATTTTACATTCGTATGAGTAAAAAGATAAATAAAAACTTTTCTATAAATTTGATACTTAATTTTATCAAATATACTGTAAAAAAAAGCAACAACAACAAAAAAATGGCGAACTAAATAATGTTTTATAACATAAATGTTTTATAACTTTAAACAGATCTGTTCCTCAAAAAACACAATTAGAGAATGTAATAATAATAATAATATATAAGTGAAGTGATTCCAGCATTTAATGGGACAACCAGAGTTGCCAAGTGTCCGGCTTTTTGAATACCACGATTATCTTTAAAAATTGCTGTTGTTTTAAGTCGTTCAAATGTTGCAACTAGCTCAAAAACATTTTCTTTGTTAAAATACTAGTATACAAAAAGCTGGGGACTTTGTAGCCTTGGAAAACAATCTAATAAAATCTTTTTAAACTGTATTAAATAATAATAAAGTATAATTAATAAAAGCACAAAATTAGAAATTCGATATTTTAGCCATTTTTTACCAAATAGATAGTAGTCCACTAAAATAAAAAAAAAAAAAATAAATAAAAAAAAAGAAAGAAAGAAAGAAAAGAAAGAAAGAAAAGAAAAAAAAAAAGAAAGATTTTTTTGTCGTGAAAAGCATTTTAGTCCTAATTGCGCTTCTGTAAGAAAATTAGTCAATTTAATTTAATTTTTTTTAATTTCCCAGGAACTTTTAGAACACCTGTGCATACAACATTTAAAGACTGCAGAATAAAATAGGAAAGTAAATTTTGCTAAAAAGAATATGTTTGTGATGTTTTACACATGTTTGTGAGATGTTTTTATTTTTATTTATTTTAAATAACAGAAAAATGTGCATCGTAAATTAATTCTGTTTTTAAAAGAATAATTGCTAAGCAGAAATATTTTAAAATATGTTCAATTGCAAAATGTCTCGAATTAAATCATTTCATCCTACTTCTGTATTCCCTTTATTTTTTTTATTTTATTCTGTAAAGGAATATAGTTGCACCATCCTGTGTACTTTATTTATTACCCCAACAAGTAGCTTATTCATTTTGCAGTTGATAAATCTTAGTGCGTTTCTGCATAATGTATTTCAGCGTAGAAGAATTAGATCTTATACGAAATCCCAAAGGTTATTTTATCTAATTTGGTTCTAGTTCTGAACTGAATGTACAATAGCTGTCAAGACGAGAAAGAACGACTTTTGTTAAGGATCATTCTTTGCACTACTGCGTTACGAAAGTTTTTTAGAATTTTATTAGTAAATTTACAAGATCGCTTGATAAAATTCGCAACAAATTTGCGTCGGTTTATTTCGAGTGATTGTTACTACTTTTAGAAAAACACATTTATTCATAAATATTTTTTCTAAAAGTAGCAACTATTACTCGAAATAAACCGACGCAAATTTATTGCGAATTTTATATTTTAGAAAAAAACATTTATTCATAAATATTTTTTCTAAAAGTAGTAACTTTCACTCGAAATAAACCGACGCAAATTTATTGCGAATTCTATATTTTAGAAAAACTATTTAGGAATAAATATTTTTTCTAAAAGTAGTAACTATCACTCGAAATAAATCGACGCAGATTTATTCAGAATTTTATCGAGCGATCCAATAGTTTTATTAATAAAATTCTAAAAAAATAAAAAAAAAAAAAAAAAAAAAAAAAAATCGTAACACAGAAGTACAATTAGTGATCCGAAACAAAAGACTCTCATTCTCGCTTATTTAATTTTTTTACGGATCTATGTGGTAAATTTGATAGTAGTTAGGATATAAAAAAATCATAAATAAGAAAAATCTTAATAGGTCTGATAAAAACATCGTACAAATAAAAGGCTTAAATTTGAAGAAGAACATTAATATGCAATGGATAGGGTTTGCGATATTATTCTGTTGTGTTATTTCAGATAAAATACCATTTTCCTTGTGAAAAGGTATGTAGGAGTGAATTGTGTCCATCAAATAGTTCAAATGACATTTTTTGGTAGGGCAGAATCAAATTAGGCTTAGGAACTGGATTCGAAAGCCGGTCTTGATTCAGAAAAAGCTCTTCTCGTATATGACCTTACCAACAAAAATGAATAATTGTTTATAATTAGGTTACAAAATTGAAGATAAGTAACTCAAGCTACTTTAATGGAGTTCCTTCATTTTTCTATTTCTTCTGTTAAGCTAGTTCAGCTAATAAATTCTGCCAAGATAGTTTTGTTTTAAAAGCGTTGTAGCTTAGGAGCTGAGTTCAAATTTTGGTCTGAAGTTGTTTTCACTCAGTTGGACAAAATATTTGCGGCTCGTATTACTTTAATAATTAATATGATTGTTTATAAATTTGAAATATAGTTAACAATTTTCATATAAATCAAAAAAAAAAAAAAAAAATATTACCAATAAAACATTTTAAATTCCGTTTTTTCGAAAGCATGTTTTTATCTTTTTTTTTTTTTTTTTTTTTTTTTTTTTTCTCTCTTAGAATATCGTCCCTATAACCTAATTTTTGTAATACTATGTCGTCTTTATAATATACTGTCTGATATGTATGATTTTAGGTTTATGATTTTAGGTGTTCTTGAAATTTTAAATTTTTCCAGACTTGTGTTCTTATATCTTTGTTAGAAGTATACTTTTATAAAGAGCACAGTTTCTTTTTAAATAAAAAATATGACTTTAAAGAATGGAATAATTTTTTATTAGGATTGTACTTTAAATTAATAATTTAGCTTTTCGGAGAATAGTACACCTTCAAAGAACAGAATTCAAAGTGTGAATTATGTTTACACGTTTCTGAACAAAATTTACCTGTCCTCTTTTCTGCATATAACTCATATCATGGGTCAAGAGCAGAGTTCTCGCTGTCGCTCGCCATTGCGCGAAATTGCGACGAATTTTTTCATTTGGCCAGTAAACAAGCGATTAGATTTGCCAAATTTTTAGTGCTCAATTTTTGATTTTTATTTATTTTCTTTTCCGTTTTAATACATATGCATATATACATATTCTTAATATATTTCTAGCGGATAATTGAAATTAGATTACTAAAAATCGTTGTCGCAGTTATAAAACTTAAATTATTTCAAAACATACTGAAAAAAAGGGGCTAATATAAAGGATTAAAGATATTTTTTTTAGTGCTACACGGCTAATTTATTGTGCTAATACTTTTTTTTCATTTGCGAAGGTTTTTTATTTTTAATTAGCCAAATTACTAACGTTTTTCAAATGTCAGCGAGAAAACTGTTCTGCAGATATAAGTTTTTCTAAGAATATGTCTTTTTACATATTTTTGAATTCTTTTTACGAAAGCATAAAAAATAATTACATGTTTCTTAACGCAGAAGTCATTTCTGAGTAATAAAGTAATATTTTAATAATAATTAAGTATGCTACGGCTATCACAAAAACATGGAAGAAAACTGTTATAGAATTAAAGTTTACACGCAACATAGACTAAGCAACGTGAAATATTAATTCTATATTTTACATAATTAAAAGTTTTACTTTTTGAAAAGGTATTTTAATGTCTACATTAAAATATCTAAAAATGAAATTCTGGGATGAAATTATATCTGACTAATTACATTTACGGCTTTTAAAAGTAATATCTTAATTTTCAACAAGAATTAAGAAATGATTTAATTCTGATTGTTTGCAAAAAATATTTAATTATAATTAAAATGGGCGGTATTACTTTAGTTAAATGTTTCGAGGAATTATACAGAATATCTAAAATCCCCGTTTTGATAGAGAAACACATAATGTTCGTTAACTACTGAATTCTCCGAAATTGAAAAAAAATCAGAATATATCGCATTACACTTTGCCATTTATAAAGCTCTTATTACGCTTAGTGTTTTAATAAGAAACGGAAAATAATCATAAAATATTATCTCCGATGCGAATAGTTAGCACTTTTAATTCAAAGTAAACGAAATTGATAAATATATTCTTGAGCATCTATTTTTATTGCCTATTTTAATAAAATTTCAGTGTAATGTTTCGCTTAATAGTTTCTTAATAATTCTGCCAGCATATTTAAGTATATATATACATTTCTATAACAAAATCCCTTAGAATCCATTCAAAAAATTTAAGTAATTATGAATTTTCCAAATATGCACATTACGTAAATAATATATTTCACATTTCATTACAAGTATCAGGTATAATTTTTATTTTTCTGTTTGATGTTAGACGATAATCAGATTACAATTAATTGCGCTTTTAGAAATGTAATTAGATATTTTTAAAAACTTAAATACACATGATTAATAATGTACACATTTATTTAAAAAATCATCAAATATTGCTAATATGCGAAAATTTGCTAATTAACTAATAATATCCCACGTACGTTTTAGTGATTTTCACAGTATATGTATATATATATATATATATACAGTAAAACCCCGATAATTCGGATTAATTGGAACTAGACCTAATCCGGATAATCGAAAATCCGGATTATCCGGAGGATTAGAAAAAAAAATGAAATAAGACATTCTTACAGAAAATCACCTTTATGTTAAACTCATTGAATATTTATAGACAATAAAAATTTTTACTGTGTTTAATTCTTCCGAAAAGATTTGAGATTTTTTTTAAGAATACGACGATGAAACAAGTTAATGTTACGAAAATTAGCCAATCGCTTCTCAAACTTTAAAAAAAATGACCAAACCGATCCGGATTATACGGAGATCCGGATTAACGGGGTTCGAATTTGCGGGGTTCTACTGTATATATATCGTTTGATAGATAGATATTCTTGTGTTTTATTAACGTGATTATTTTTTGTTTTTCTAACAGGATTTATGCAATAAGTAGAAAATATGGACCTACGAAAAAAAAAACACCAGACCTTACTAAAGAAAATTTAACAGATGCAGTGGTAGCTGTGTATAATGCCATAAGTTAAAAATTATGTAACACACCATTTTTAATTAGTGTATTGTAAGACACATCATGTCTGTAAGTCGTACGATAATCCTTGCTTATGAAAAAAAGCAGTTGATTCCCAAGATCTTGGAAGTCGCGGTTAACTTCAAGACGGTAATTAAAACATACCTTAATCGGAAATGTGTCAATATGCCTGTAAAAGCTAACAGTGTTCAATACTGTTATTTTTTTCTGTAAAATTAAAGAGACTTTATGGGTAATCCATTGTCTGATGTCTTATGTAAAATTAAAGAAATTCTAAAAACCGAGATTATGTTAAATAACAGATACGTTATTCGGTATTAATTTATAATAAACTCTGTAAATTAGCATAATTAAAAAATACACTAGCTTCTGTAAATATTTTTTTTTTTGAATTGTAATAATTTAATTTAGATTTCCAAATTAGTTAAGCATTCAACGTTCAGTTAACTGAAAGAATTTCGGTATTTCGAGTAAATTTAAATTATTATATCGTTCAACTTTTACACAACTTGTTTTTAAATATCGAGGGGTTTATCCCGAGATCTTTTAATAGCGGTAGAACGCGTTACTGCGTGAACTACTGAAGCAATTGCTGTTGAATAGAAAGTAATTTCTTTTATCATTCAACGAGGAAAAATCTATCGATACTTATAATAGGCGATAAAAATCCCCACTAAATCAAAAAAAAAACTTTTTTTTTTTTCTAAATTATTCAAAGTTAAAAAATATTAACGGAATTTTCTTCTTTAATATGTCTTTGATAAAACTGCAGAAGAATTTTAAAGTGTGCACTGTTTGTCTGGAGTGACAAAAACAGAGGAATTGTTCCTGTAAAGTGCTTTGACCGAGAAAAAGTAGTCCTCGGGGTGATGAAAAAGAAGAAAAAAAATAATAATAATTACAAGACCATTTCTCGTTAATTAGTGAATAGACAAATATTTTTCGAGATAGTTGAGACCAATAGGATTTCGGTGAGAATTTTTTTTTCGTAGTGTTTTGATTATTATTATTTGTATACTCTTTATGTATTTATTTAAATTAATTATTCTCTGTTTGTCAGGTTTATTTATTTGATTATTTATCTGTGAATCTTACTTACTTACCTATTTATGAGTATTTTTATTATCATTATTATGTGTTGAAGATTGAAATATTTTTATTCTTAAGGATTTAATTGAGGAGTATGACTGTTACTTATTAAGATTATTATGATATTTTTATGCACGTTTAAAAATAAGTTCGTAATAATAATGAAGTAAAAAAGAACTTAGAAGCTCAAGTTATTTTTTAAAAAAGTACATCTTCTAATTTATTGATATTTGTTTGTTATCAAGAACTATTCTCAGAATACTGTATTTTTATGATAATGTTCCTACAGCTAAACATTTCAGCTGAAAATTAAGTTAACATTTATGTTTTTTCCTTTATTTGTTAGAATTTCTAGTGACAGTGAGCTTTGGTTCCCGGATTCTTATAATTTATTTAAATTCAGTAAGAAAGATGGAACTGTCTAAAACTGTTGCTAGAGTTTTGACTGATAAATATGATTAATTTTTTTTGGTAAATTTTGTGATTTTAAGTAAGGAGTTACCTATAATTAAAATTTTTGAATCTGTTTATGATCTATAAAATAATAGAATTAAAAGTTGATCCCAATTTAAGGTATATCTATGATATTTACAATTTCTGTTTTATTAGATAAAATTTCTGGTTAAAGTTAGCAGCTAAATATAGTAATTTTGAAAAAATATGTAATTGATAGAAATCATTAACTTTGAAATTTATTGCGAATGATTTTACGATCAGGATTTAATAAAGATAATAGAAGTGCTTCATTTATTCTAATGAGTAAGAATAAAAAAAATTATGGAATATCCTAAGTTCGTACCGTTTGACCCGAGTTCTGGAATGAACATTTTGTCTTCGTTAACTTATTTTGATAAAACATGTGATAGGGAACAGAAAAATCTAGAATGGAAATTTAATTCTATTGCGCAATATTTGAAAGGTGAAGCGCAAAAAATTTATATCAATGACTGCTTAAATTGTACGGATTATGAACAAATTAAGAAAATTTTGATAGAAAGACTCATTGAATTAGACTTCCCGAGTTTTTCTGATTTTTCAAATCTGAAATTAGATAATTTAGACAATTTAGAAACTTATTTTCGTAAAAAAGTGGAAATTGGTAGGAAATTACATCTTAGTGAAAATATACTATTACAAGGTTTAACTGATGGTTTAAAACCAGAATTCAAAAACAATATTATTATAAATCCTCCTAGTAGTACCACAGAATGGTACAGGGTTGTCAAACAATTCGTGGAAGTTTTCACCCCACTAGTTTCAAACCAAGTAATAAATCAACCATCAGCCAGACGAAAGTTTCAATCTTTTCAACCAACTAGGACCTGGATTCAGCCAGTTAGTCCCAATAATACACCTAGGAATTGGATTCCCCAAAGGCAATCTCAGTTTCAAAGACCTAGAATTTGTCAAAATAATTATAGTCAAAATTCATATCCTTCAAGAGCTTGTAGGATATGCACAAACAGGGGTGTGACTAATGCTTTTCATTGGGAAAGAGAATGTATTTTTAGGAATGAGGTACCATCCTCTGATACTCTTCCAAATATCTCACAAAATAATTCTCATAATGTTTGGCAATTAATTGTGTATGGATATACAAATAATTATAATTTGCCATGTGTTGTAGATACTGGCTCAACTATTGCAATATTGCCACTTAAATTTGTTAAAAAACTTAATGCTAAAATTGAGACTATACCCTCAGTTACCATTGGTCAGGCAAAAGGAAAATTATAACTAACAGTATATCCATACATAATGAGAGATCCCTTCATTTCAATACAGTAAATATGGACCAAGTACAACAAAACAGGGATCAATCTAATGAATTTGTAACCTCAGAATATAAAAAAAATATGAAATTAAATACTGGTAATACTGTAGCAATATATAATTATGATAATGAAACACTGAATGTAAGTAATCATGATATAGAGTTACAATCTACTTGTGGAACTATTATGAAAAATGAAGACTGTGTTGAATATGATCACGCAATTAATGTGCATCCTGATTATAGAGGTTCCATGATTCTTCAAAATTTTCGCGATAATTCGGATTCAGATTTAACTGGGGAAATAAATTTAATTCAAGATGTAAATTTAAGGGAATTAGTTCATATTTATAGTGATATTTTTGCAAAGCATAAATATGATGTGGGTAGGATTAATATTGAACCACAACGCGTTATACTAAACTCAGACCTACCTATATCTTTGAGACCCTACCGAACATCTCCCCTAGAAGAAATAGAAATAAAAAAACAAATTCAATCATTGTTAGCAGCCGGACTGATAAAGGAAAGTAATAGCCCCTATTCCGCCCCTGTTACACTAGTTATGAAAAGAGAGGAAGGTAAAAAAACGCGATTATGTATAGTCTATAGAAAATTAAACGCAATAATTAAAAATGATGCAGAACCCTTGCCCCGTATCGATGGAATTTTAGATAAATTGAGTAGTGCTCAGTATTTTTCAACTTTGGATTAAGCCTCTGGCTACTGGCACATACCAATTCATCCATCCGATACAGAAAAATTAGCATTTGCAACCAATTTTGGACTTTTTGAGTGGCTCGTGCTCCCTCTTGGCATAAAAACGGGCCCTCCCATATTCAATAGAACCGTTCGAAGAATCCTTAATAAATATAAAATCGACTTTGCGTGCCACTATTTTGATGATATTATAATTTTTTCCTCCTCTTTAGAAGAACATTTAAACCATTTAGCTCAAATTTTAGACATTTGCAAACAAGAAAACATTAAACTTAAACTTTCTAAATGTAAATTAGGCCAAAATAAAATCAATTTCTTAGGTTATGAAATCACTAATGGAACTATAACACCAGCAAATGCCAATATTGAAACCATCAAAAAATTAAAACCTCCTTCCAATGTGAAAGAGTTACAACGATTTCTAGGTTCCATTAATGTTTACCATAAATTCATAAATAAATATGCTGAAATTAGATATCCTCTAAATCGATTACTTAAAAAAGATACAATATGGGAATGGAACTCAGAGTGCCAGGAGTCTTTTGAAAAATTAAAAAATTCTTTAATTGCAAAACCCATCCTCAAAATTTATGATCCTAAATTACCTTTACATATGTTTGTAGATGCCTCTCAGATAGCAGTAGGTGCCGTTCTAAAACAACTGATAAAGATAATTTCTTACATCCTATTGCTTATCATTCTAGAATTTTGAAGAGTTATCAACAAAATTATTTCATAACTGAATTAGAATGTTTAGCTATTATAGATATTCTTGACAAATTCTATCATTACTTTCATGGTGTCAAGTTTACAATTCATACGGACCACGCATCTCTAGTATGGTTAAAAAGTGTTAAAAACTTGAGAGGTAGGCTTTTTAGATGGTCACTCAAACTTAGTATGTTTGATTATGAGATAAAATATGAAAAGGGTTCAACAAATGTCGAAGCAGACATGTTGTCACAAAATCCTATTTGTCATTTTAATCAACAGATTAGTTTATTGCTAGATAGGAAAGAAATTATAGAGATGCAAGACAAAGACAATGTTTGTGACAAAAAATAAAATAAAAAAGAGAATGGAATTATTATAGTTCAGAAAAAGGGATTCAAAAAAATTGTTGTACAATGTCATTAAGAAAAAAATTACTCCATATTGCTCATGATAATTTTGGACATTTAGGGATTAAAAAATCAATAATTTAATATCTCCCAACTATTATTGGCCTAATATGACAATAGACATTACAGAATTTGTTAAACATTGCGACACCTGTCAGAAAAATAAAAAAACAAAACAGAAAATATTCGGCTTATTACAAGCTATGCCAGCAACAGATCAACCTTTTGAATGTCTTTCTATTGATACTGTTGGTGGATTTAACTATTACAATTCAACAAAAAAATTCTTACACATAATAATAGATCATGCAACTAGGTTTGTTTGGGCTTTTCCCTCCAAAAATTTTACCACTGAAACATACACTAACTGTTTAAAACAAATTTTCAATATCAAAGCACCTCAAAAAATACTTAGTGACAGGCATAAATCTTTCAGATCTCCAAGATTTAAGAAATTCTTTAGAAATCGTCATGTTCAACAGCGTTTTACATCCGCACATCATCCTCAGACCAATGGAAAGGTAGAGCGCGTTAATCAGACTATAGTTACCAGGCTTAAATGTAAAGTTAATTCCACTTCTTCTAAAATACCTTGGACTAGATTATTAAACCAAGTCATCGAAGAATACAACAATACGCCCCATTCTATCACCAAATTCCCACCTGCCTATTTATTTTATGGTCAATTGCCTTATGAATCTCCTTTAAAACAAAACTATTACCCTCCAGTAGACAAAGCCCTCAAAATTGCGAAAGCGCGAACTCAGGAATTTCACCTTAAAAGAAAAGACTCTATGATCGAAATTTTGTCGAATGCCCATTAAAAATACAAGACTCTGTAATTTATGAAGAATTTAAATACCCTAACACTCGAAAATTAGAACATACCTTCTCTGGACCATACAAAATTATAAATAAACTTTCTGATGTAACTTATGAAATAGATAAATTTAATTATGAGACAGGACAGAATTCCGTTATTGTGCATGTTTCTAAATTAAGACCCTATTTTTCACCAGAAGATTTTAAACTGTTTCATGAGCAACCCAAAAAACAAACAAATCCTCAGATACAATCACAATCACTAGATCAAACTAAAGTCAAGACAGTAGATTAAATTTTAATTCTTATTCTTTAAATATTTTATCACCATAATTTTAAACATTAGCAGGTATGTTCTTGGTGGCCAACAAGAATATTACTTGTTTTTGGGAGTTTTTTGGGTTAAATTGGGCTCCTTATGCAGGCATAAGGTGTACACTTTGATTGTAAAAGCTTTCAAATTGATGTTGATAAATTAATTTTAAGTGGATATAAGTCTAACTATATTTACTCATGTATTTGACATTAATATTATTCTATTTATTCAGCAGATATTTATGTTATAACAGTTATAAAATCTAATGATTCTACTCAAACCTATAACATAATATGTGATTTTCAGTGATTGTGAAAACTACAGATATTAAAAGTTTTTCAAAAAAGCACACTATTTTTATTTCCATTTCTCAATTAAGAATGACACCTTTTATTCCTATTGTATTTTATTATTAAAGTTTATAAACCATGTGTAGATAAAACATTATTCTACATTTGGCATTTGAAAACTTATAACCAAATTTGACAATTTTGTAAAAGAGTATCAGAGAGGAATTATTGTAAGGAAATACTGGTTGAGAGTCCATTTTCTAAATAGTTAAATTTAATTTTATTTGGATTTTGGAATTATTATGATTTTTTTTTTATTTATACTTTCGGCTAGCAAAAAAATACTTTCTTATGCTATTAGAAGATAAGAAAATTATTTAGTTGCTATGTAATTATTTTTATCCTCAACCAATATTTTCCCTATCAATAATAAACAAACTGTGATATTTTCTTTTGATTATACTATTGTTTTATTATTATTATCATTATGATTTCTATAATGAAGTTTAGTATTAATTATACTCTTATTGAGAAATATTAGGATATGGAGTCTTATTATACTATCACTTATTATTGTTGTTATTATTATTATTATTTAAATTTTTCTATATTATTTATTATTGATATTGAGAGTGATGCTATTTATTATTAAAAAATTGATATATTATTGAAAGAAAAATTTGATATATTATTAAGAGATGTTGGATCCAACAAAGATTCCAACATAACATTAAACCAAAATGGATAAACTATGTAGTTCACTAGTAAGCTGGATTGAAGATGTTTTATGTGAAGGACAGTATTTAGTACTTTCCGGAAATTCTTATTTTAATTAACTATTATGATAATGAACTACATTGAAGAATTGCATTTTTAAAACTATTAGAGGCTTTTGATTTGAATGACTATGTAGTCAACTAAGTTTGAAAAGAACGTTTATTGTAGCCTTTAAAGACTATGTTTACTACAAGGACTATACAAACAAATTTAATTTCTGAACTGAAATTACTACTAATTAAGTCACGGAAATTCTATAAACTCCCATAAAAGAGATATCTTATTGTTTTTATTATATCTTTAATGTCTTTTGCTTATTAATATTCATAACTTATTTACTGTTATTGTATGTATTATCTCCTATGCACTTACAAATGGTAAGTGATATTGTAACATTATTGTATTTCTTTCAGGGAAATGCTCCTACCTAAATTAAATTCAGATTAATTTTCTCTTAAATATATTTTTTAACCGCTAATATTTTTATATTGCGTTAATTTTCTTTTCTTCCATCTCTTGGCTTCCGGAGTTTGACAGTTTTATTCCAAAATTTAACTTTTCTAAATTATTATATTTCTGTTGTCTGAACTTGTAGTTTTATTTAACTATCAATTTCATACAAATTTTCGGGAAGGGGGGATAATATTACAAATTTAAAATTTTTTCGCCAAAAGTAACCTTTATACTATCTTAATTTTCCGTACTTACTTCAAATTATTAAATTAAAATCTTGTTTCTAGATCTAATCTGTTAATCTGTATGCAGACGATATAAATTCTTAATTTGCCTTAAAAACATTATTCCAGTATGCGTAAATTTTAAAAAAAGATGGCGCTAAATTAAAAATATTCTTAATTAAAACTTTATTTCTTAATATTCCAAATAAAACTGATTTCTTCTATGTTTTTATCAACCCTTTTTAAGAAAGTCTTAATAAATTTATTCCAAAACCATACCTTTCAAAAATATCATTATTTTATTTTATCTATTTATTTATTTTTCCGCCGTCAACCTTCGATAGTGTGCATATTAATAAATTCTTTTCTTTTCTTTTTATCTTAAAATTAATCATTTATAAAAGTCGTCTTCTTAAAAAATCCCGATTCAATTATAAATTGGTTAAATAATATTTTTTTTAAAATAAATTTATCGTACGTGGAAAATAATCTCGTAGCTGGACAAGAATTCTGTTTACATAAAAGAATGATGGTTTGAGGTTACCGAATGTTCCAGAACTTTCTTTTTTAGTTTAAAAGGTGAAAGTCTCGAGATGAAAAAAAGAAGATTCTTGGGTTGCTTCTTGGATGAGGACGGCTCGCTGAAATAATGATGGAATTTTTGCAAAAGGAGCTTTTTCCTTCCTCAATATTACGAATTAAATAAATGAATTTACAGCAGCCAATGACTAATTATTGGATCTTCTACATTTATTTATTTATTTTGTTTTTTCCCTCGCTTGCCATGACTGTGTGTTTCTTTTTAACCAGTGGAAATAATTCGAGTTCTCCTTAAATCGTCATATATATATATATATACATATATATACAGTAAAACCCCGATAATTCGGATTAATTGGAACTAGACCCAATCCGGATTATCGAAAATCCGGATTATCCGGAGGATTAGAAAAAAAATGAAATAAAACATTCTTACAGAAAATCACCTTTATGTTAAACTCATTGAATATTTATAGACAATAAAAATTTTTACTGTGTTTAATTCTTCCGAAAAGATTTGAGATTTTGTTTAAGAATACGACGATGAAAAAAGTTAATGTTACGGAAATTAGCCAATCGCTTCTCAAACTTTAAAAAAAAATGACCAAACCGATCCGGATTATACGGAGATCCGGATTAACGGGGTTCGAATTTGCGGGGTTCTACTGTATATATATCGTTTGATAGATAGGTATTCTTGTGTTTTATTAACGTGATTATTTTTTGTTTTTCTAACAGGATTTATGCAATAAATAGAAAATATGGACCTACGAAAAAAAAACACCAGACCTTACTAAAGAAAATTTAACAGATGCAGTGGTAGCTGTGTATAATGCCATGAGTTAAAAATTATCTAACACACCATTTTTAATTAGTGTATTGTAAGACACATCAAGTCTGTAAGTCGTACGATAATCCTTGCTTATGAAAAAAAAAAGTTGATTCCCAGATCTTGGAAGTCGTGGTTAACTTCAAGACGGTAATTAAAACATACCTTAATCGGAAAAGTGTTAATATGCCTGTAAAAGCTAACAGTGTTCAATACTGTTATTTTTTTCTGTAAAATTAAAGAGACTTTATGGGTAATCCATTGTCTGATGTCTTATGTAAAATTAAAGAAATTCTAAAAACCGAGATTATGTTAAATAACAGATACGTTATTCGGTATTAATTTATAATAAACTCTGTAAATTAGCATAATTAAAAAAAACACTAGCTTCTGTAAATATTTTTTTTGAATTGTAATAATTTAATTTAGTTTTCCAAATTAGTTAAGCATTCAACGTTCAGTTAACTGAAAGGATTTCGGTATTTCGAGTAAATTTAAATTGTTATATCATTCAACTTTTACACAATTTGTTTCTAAATATCGAGGGGTTTATCCCGAGATCTTTTAATAGCGGTAGAACGCGTTATTGCGTGAACTACTGAAGCGATTGCTGTTGAATAGAAAGTAATTTCTTTTATCATTCAACGAGGAAAAATCTATCGATACTTATGATAGACGATAAAAATCCCCACTAAATCCAAAAAAATCTTTTTTTTTTCTAAATTATTCTAAGTTAAAAAAAATTAACGGAATTTTCTTCTTTAATATGTCTTTGATAAAACTGAAAAAATTAACGGAATTTTCTTCTTTAATATGTCTTTGATAAAACTGCAGAAGAATTTTAAAGTGTGCACTGTTAAAACTAATGATGACACATTGCACCTATTAGGGGTGAAAGGCTTGTCTCACTGGTGACAGCCGTAAAAGAGCCAGAATGGCACCTTTAATTAGGGTGAAATGATGGCTGCCTTAATCCAGAATGCCCAATAATAAAAAAATTTAAAAATATACAAACCGAATTTTGGCCCTCTGAGGATTCGAACCCACAACGTCTGATTGCAAGCTCAACGCTCTAACCGTTCGGCCATCAAGCTCACCTTCAAAGTCTCCCTGAAATGTTCAAATGTCTTGAAATTAAAAGATTGCTTTATATAAAAAAGCTCGCCAAAAGTTAGCCATCCGAAGCTCTAAAGGAAATTGATAGCGTATAGCGGTGATAGTCATCGTAGGGAGAAATTGCTGTTTTAATCCACGAGGGTCGCTAAGTTGAAGGGCAAGGATACACGTCAGACAGCATGCGCAAATGACTAAGGAGTGAAAATCTTCCAACGGTATGCGTTGCGGGGCACCCTAATTCGCGTGAATAATCCAGTGAGAGATCAAACGGCACCCCAAACACATTTTCAAGCCCGCGGGTGTCAAATGGTAACACCTTTTCAGCTGGGCGCCAAATGCAACTTGTTTGTCACCATTAGTTTTAACAGTGCGTATTTCTAATAAAGTTTTAAGATTGATAAAATATTTTTAAGGGAAGGCATGAAAATTCTTACAGGAAATTACATATAAGATAAGGGAAGTGTCTTTAAACTGACTGAGAAAGTCAATCAAATGCATTTAATCAAAGACTAATAGAATTTTCCAAAAAGTCGCGATTTTTTTGTGTTTTTTTACTGAAATTTTTAACAGTTTAGATGATGATACGGTCACTTGCTTTCTTCCGGAGAAACATTTTATCCGTTAGAATAACATGTATCATATTTTTTTACGATTGTTCAAATGTCTCTACGTAGTCAGAGGGGTATATTTTTTAACTTTACATCGATATCCGAGTTAACTTTCTGATATCGATATTTAAGGTTATTAACCGCTTTGCAATGGGACCCTTTTACGAAATTTTTAATGTATTGTCACCGGTTTAAAAAAAACAGAAATTTGTTCCTCATTAAATCGAGAAAATGCTCCGATTAAATAAGGCTAATTTTACGGTACATTTTTACTGGTGGGGATAAACAACAATTCTTAAGCCTTTACGAAGACGTATACGTGTCGCTTGTCACCAAAGGGTTAATTACCAATTTCAAGCATATAGTGCATATTTGTAGTTAGTTTACAAGTTACCACAATCCCGGAATAACTTTGTCTCTCCATTTATTACCTTTTTTTAAACAATACTTCTTCTATATAATTCAATCTGCTTTCATGTTGAACGTATCTTAACATGCTGTGGATGTGTTATCGATAAAAATTCATAGTATCTAGACCATTAAAGTATAAAATTTTTACAATTATTTCTAAATTTTTATATTCGAAAATAACAGCTAATTAAGGTTTAATATTACATCCGAATATCCGATGAAATTAAAAAAAAAATGTTCTATATTGATGACAATAAATATATATTTCTATAAAGTTGCAGCAAAATTATTAGAATTATAATTTCATTCATAATACAGTTTTTTCAAAAATTTTTGGCAATTATATTATTAAATGAAAAATATTTATTTCCATGAGAGTTAATATTATTGCCTTAAATTAAAGATATTATATTAACGTATAATTATGTCCTGTTTTTATCAACGTAACGACTAAGCTTTCAAATAGATTTAAATATGTTATAGTTGTAATTCTATATTTCGATTCTTTTACTCATAAATAGGATGTGCAGTTACATTTTAAAACAAAATGTTTTTAATTAAATCTAATGAAACTCGTTTGCTAAAATAAATCCTTGGTATTCATTAACATCTGAATTTTTTGAAATGTAATGAATTCTTTAAGCAATTAATACTTTAAAATAGTATAAAGATCATGTTATGTTTATATTTTGAATAAGAAGCGAGCATTAATTTTAAAACTTCGTCTCCGAGGTGAATTATCATTCATAATTTAAGCGAATAATATTTGAGACTATTAAAAATTATTTTGCACAATAGTCTAATTACTTACATTAAACTGCACTTGAGTGTAGTATTTCGTTTAAGAGCATCATAAGATTTAAAGTATTTCTTTATTTCAATGTTTAAATCTATGCCAGCATATAAAAATAATAATTACGGAATTTCACATTACATATACTTTTATTCTTGTATACTCTTCTAGACGAAAAAGAATCAAAATAAATATAATTTGATTTAGAAAATGTACTCAGATATGTCTAGAGATTAAAATCCATACCCTGTTCGTCCCCACCAGTGGCCGCGAGGTTCTGACTTCCAAACTGATAGACGATAGGTGCTAGGTTCGAACCCAATCGCGACCGTCGGCCTAACTGTTCGGATTTTTCCTTCGTTTTCTTCGAATCTTGCGTAAATACAAATTAGGTTCCCTTAGAAAGACCACCACGGAGGATATCCCACCCCATAGGACCTATATCCCACAGTGTAGATAATTGGCCGATATAAATACAACATATCCTGTTCTGTTTTCTTGGGAAAACTTTTTTTGGCATTAAATGAATCGATGTGGTTCCGATCTGCAGTCTTTGAGGTTCCTTTTTAACTACCGAAATGGGCTTTATCCATTTGTTTTTTGTTTATTTTTTACACATAGCATAATTTTAGGGGAAATGTATAGCATTTGAATTTGACACATATAGTAAATATATGATATATATGAATTTATAAATATATGCATAAGTATATAATATTTATTTATAGTTTCATATATTACGTATTTATATATGTATATCTCTGTATACAATTACTTATACATAATGTTTTTGCTTGTTCTGTCTTTTAAGTTTATTAATGTACATCTCTGTATACAATTACATACATATAAAGTCTTTGCTTGTTCTGTTGTTTAAGTTTATTACAGTTTTGTTTTATCTGATTTATCTCTGATTTCTAATTTTAATTGTATGTTCTGATTCTCAAATGGCTTTGTGTCAGAGAAGGACAATCTTGTGTGGAGAAATGCACGCACGCTTAAGATTATGAAACTTTTATTTAACTTCTCTCCTTTCAGAAGTTTCACATACAAGAACTGTGCAAGTACCCTAGTTTCAGAAACTTTCATCTAAAGAATATATTATTGCCTAAACATTTTTATAAATATAAGGTAAATATATGCATCAAATGATTAAATACCGCGTTAATTTTCAGTCTGATTATTGAAAATGAAGAACGATCAAATAATTCTAAATCAAAAGAATTCTGAATTTTTATGGTAGATTGTTAATATTGCTTGCGATTTTAGCGTGTCGTACGTCAATTCATATTTCACATACTTTGTATAAAGAATAACCAGCAACATAATTACAGATTAACAATTTACTATTAATATATAACCCAATACAGATTAATACAGATTCCTTTTTAATTTCCACATTACCCATCAGATGGTGGAAAATTCCAGGATTACTTACAATGATATAAGCATTTTACTTTAGAAATTTAAAAGATTGTTGATTTAAAATCACAAGTGCAGGTTTTTTGCAATGAAATATCAAACATTAATACAAATTTAATTGGAGTTAAAAACAAAAACAGTGCAAAATTCACCTTGTTTACTAATTTGAAAACGTAAAAATACACTTAACTGTACATAAATTACTTAAAAGGTGCACTAGAATACTTATAAAAACTTTAAAAATACATTTAAAGTCCTTTAAAAAGTTTAAAACGTTTTCAAATTACGGACTTTAAATGTATTTTTAAAGTTTTTATAAGTATTCTTGTGCACCTTTTAAGTAATTTATGTGCAGTTAGGTGTATTTTTACGTTTTCAAATTAGTACACAAGATAAATTTTGCACTGTTTTTTTTTTTAACTCCAATTAAATTGAAATCGATACTGGATAGTATGAAGAGCCAAACTACAGAGAAACTTTATAAATATGAGCGTCTAAGGCTTGACCGGGAATTGTGTAATTTATATTTTTTGAAGCGGTGTAAGCAGTTGGATGTTATCCCAAGATTCATCGCATGTACGAACAGTTTTGCCAATAAACATTTTCCTGCTCTTAATCACCGTTTTCTTCTCCCCCCGTCCTTCCTCCCTCGATGTAAAAATGGAATGTTCCGGATCAGCCTGAGAACGCCAGCAGTGATGGCTGTCATTTTGTAGATTCTCTCACTGACGAAGACCGAGTAAGTGACGGTTGAAAACGTTTTGAACTTTTTAAAGGACTTTAAATGTATTTTTAAAGTTTTTATAAATATTCTAGTGCACCTTTTAAGTAATTTATGTACAGTTAAGTGTATTTTTACGTTTTCAAATTAGTAAACAAGATAAATTTTGCACTGTTTTTGTTTTTAACTCCAATTAAATTGAAATCGATACTGGATAGTATGAAGTGCCAAACTACAGAGAAACTTTATAAATATAAGCGTCTGAGGCTTGACCGGGAATTGTGTAATTTATATTTTTTCAAGCGGTGTAAGCAGTTGGATGTTATCCCAAGATTCATCGCATGTAAGAACAGTTTTTCCAATAAACATTTTCCTGCTCTTAATCACCGTTTTCTTCACCCCCCGTCCTTCCTCCCTCGATGTAAAAATGGAATGTTCCGGATCATTCTGAGAACGCCAGCAGTGATGGCTGTCCTTTTATAGATTCTCTCACTGACGAAGACCGAGTAAGTGACGGTTGAAAACGTTTTGAACTTTTTAAAGGACTTTAAATGTATTTTTAAAGTTTTTATAAATATTCTAGTGCACCTTTTAAGTAATTTATGTACAGTTAAGTGTATTTTTACGTTTTCAAAAATTAATACAAATTTTAAAAACATTTCATGGAGTTGTATATATATATATTTTATGAATACTACACAACTAAATAATTTTGGATGCTATTGTATGCTCAATAAAACAATATTATAAAACTTAATTTTACACTCCAATGTCTCTTAAAGATAAAGAATGCGAATATTTTAAAGTAATTAAAATATAATATGCATATCTTCTCTTGCTTTCAAGAAATGAAAAAGGTAAATATTAAGGGAATTAATACATTTTCCTTAGCGCTTTACATTTTAAAAGGAGGCACTTATTAATGTACTTCATTGGGATTTATTACAGACTGAGAGTTTAAGAATTAGAGACTCTTAAATGTTCTTCTTTATAAGGATCTTCTGAATAACACATAAATTATATACCACTAACAAGTATATGCGAAACACATTGTCTCTATTTTAAAATAATGAAGTGTATATTCGATAAGCAAAAAGTAGAAGAGGGAGATATCACTAACTTAAAAATATATAATTTTCTGTTAATATTTTGAATAAATTAATAATAAATGTTAAAATCTAATGCATACTTTTGTGTGAGAAACATGCACGCAGACAGTAGATTGTGAATTTTTTTTATATCTTCTTTCCTATTAGAATAGAAGTTTGGCTTAACAAAACTGTATGAGTACCATAGTTTTACAAAATTTTTACTTGGTACTACATGGTTATCCCGTTGACCAATTTCGCCAAATTATACAAATAGCAAAACTAAAAGACAAATTATACATATTGAACATAATTTTTATTTTAAATAACGAAAAAAACATATAATCAGTAGAATATTAATAAAAATACAAATGAAAAGTCGAAATACAAGCAACTTATTAACGTTTTAAACAGTGTATCGTATTTAATATACTTGAATGTGACATTCACGATCATCCATTATTGGCATTTAACCTTATAGTCTGGCGATAGCTTTTGTTCGATGTGATAACCAAGTAGTACCACTTCTCTCCTATTAGAATAGAAGTTTGTCTTACCAAAACTATATAAGTACCATATTTTTACAAACAAAAAATAATATTATTTAAAAAAATGTGGAAATATGAGAAAAATCTTATACATCAAAGGATTAAACATCGCATTGATGTTCAGAATCTAAGTATTGAAAGGGAAAAATAATCTTATACAGAGTGGCGAGTGGTTATAGAAAAACACAGTATAAAAAGGTGTTAAATATAGTATTTTATTAAAAAAGATATTCGCCTTCTTTAATACCTTTAAATTTTTTCAAGTATTTTTAATTGTAAAATTACTGGTAGTTTTTCTCTTTTTTGACTGTGCTTTTACTTGACTATTCGCCACCCTGATATAATTATAAAACAAAAAAATTATGAATTACTGTGGTAGATTGTTTATATTGCTTTTATATTTGGAGTGATCTTCACCAATGATTATTTTACTTAAAATTACTCTTCTTGAAAAATAACGAGCAGCATAATTATAGATTAACGTGTCAGATTGATCCATTACTATTAACGGGAAATTCAGATTGTTTAATAAAGATTTCTTTTTAATTGATCCATTACTATTGATAGGAAAATCAGATTGTTTTAATAAAGATTTATTTTTAATTGATTCATTACTATTGATAGGAAATTCAGATTGTTTTAATAAAGATTTCTTTTTAATTGATCCATTACTATTGATAGGAAATTCAGATTGTTTTAATAAAGATTTCTTTTTAATTGATCCATTACTATGGATATGAAATGCAGATTGTTTTAATAAAGATTTCTTTTAAATTGATCCATTACTATTGATAGGAAATTAAAATTGTTTTAATAAAGATTTCTTTTAATTGATCCATTACTATTGATAGGAAATTCAGATCAGGGTTCGCACACTCCTTATATTTTTTAAGGACTCTGGCACCACTATTAATGATAAGAACATTTAGATTTAATTTTTAAGAAACAGAATTCGCGATCACCGCCTGGATTTGCAATTTTCGCAATATTTTTCTGCAGTGAAATACATTGAAACTTCTATAAAAATTTAGTGGTAGAGTTGTGCGAACCCTGCAGATTGTTTTAATAAAGATTTCTTTTTAATTGATCCATTAATATGGATAGGAAATTCAGATTGTTTCAATAAAGATTTCTTTTTAATTGATTCATTATTATTGATAGGAAATGCAGATTTGTTTTAATAAAGATTTCTTTTTAATTGATCCGTTACTATTGATAGGAAATTCAGATTGTTTTAATAAAGATTTCCTTTTAATTGATCCATTACTATTGATAGGAAATTCAGATTGTTTTAATAAAGATTTCTTTTTAATTTTCGTATTACTCATCATATGGTGGAAAACTCAAAATTTATCAGATAATGACAAACGCATTCGACTAACTTAAAAGAGTGTTTATTTAAAATCATAAGTGTAGGTTTTTATAATGAAGTATCAAATATGCATACAAATCTTAAAAACATTTCTTGGAAATAAATATATATATATATATATATATATATATATATATATATATATAATACAACTCGACTAAATATTTTTGGATGACAGTGTATGCTTCATTAAACAATATTTTCAAACATTAATTCCAAACTCAAATGACAAGAAACATAAAGAATACAAAAATTTTAAAGTAATTAAAATACAATGTGAAGAACTTCTATGGCTTCCAAAGAATAATTAAGGCAAATATGAAGATAATTAATGCATAGCACTTTTACGCTTTACATTTTAAGACGAGGTGCTTATCAATTCATTTCGTTGCCATTTATTACAGGCTGAGAGCATTATTCTAAAAATTAAGGACTCTTTAAGTGCTCTCCGCGATAATGATCTTCTGAATAATGCATAAATTATGCACCTCTAACAAGTAAATGCGAAACATTTAGGTGATGTCTCAATTTTAAAGTAATGAAGTTTATATTCGTTAATCCACAAGACGAGGAGGGAAATATCGTTATCTTGAAAATATGTAATTTTAAATATTTAATATGCGAATTTTTATATTGTTACTAAGCGTAGAACCAACTTAGTAAAAAATGTCGAAACCGAGGATCGAAGCCACAACCCTTGGAACAGTGCTCCAAGTGCTATTCCAAGGCTACCGGGTTGGATCCCTAGCTTGGACAATTTTCACTAGATTGGTTCTATGCTTAGTAGCAATCTGAAAATTCACGTATTATGTACTGAAAAATTTCAAGCGTAATTTCACTGCTGAAAATTAATTGAAAAATTAATTAAAAAATATATAGTTTTAGTTAATATTTTTTAAAGTTCGATAAACTGATAATATTTGAATTCCATATTTTACTGGGATACTTATGTAATTACCGGGTGTCCCAAAAAAGACTGATGGATTTTAAAATTCAATAACTTGCAAACGGTGACAGGTATTTAATTTTTTTTTTTTTTTTGCAGGAGGGTTATGTATAAAGTCAGGAGTTTTTTTTACCGTAACTTTTGATTTTAGTTCGAATTTCAAACAATATATGGCGCTGACGGCAATTGATGCCCAGGTCGACGCCGAAACTGACATCACTCAGCACTGATCACCTGGCCTTCAATCACCGTCAGCGCCATCTATTGTTTGAAATTTGAACTAAAATAAAAAATTACGGTAAAAAAACTCCTGACATTATACATAACTCTCCTGCAAAATTTTTTTAAATAAATGCCACTGTTTGCAAGTTATTGAATTTTAAAATCCATCAGTCATTTTTGGGACACCAGGTACAATGTTAAATGCAAGCTACAGTGTAAATTCGCAACAGATGATTAAATAAAATTCAATCAATAAAATCATAAATTGATCAAAATAATTATCAATAATTGTGGTTGATTGTTTACATTGGATTTGGAGTGCGTTACACCAATGCATATTTTACTTAAAATTACTCTATATACTAAATGACCAGAAACATAATTGCAGACTAACGCATTATTACTAATATAAAATCCAGAAAGTTTTACTCCAGATTCTTAATTAATTTTCGTAAAATCATCAGATTGTGAAAAAATCTAAAATTGTTTGACAATGACATAAAAATTCAACATTGGAATTTAAAAGATTCTTGATTTAAAATCATTAGTATAAGATTTTATAATGAAATAAACAACATTCATACAAATCTTTTTAAAAAATATTTCATATAATTATATTCAAAAATATATATGAATACTAAACAGCTAAATAATTTTGGAAGATATCGTACATCCAATTAAATAACATTATAGAATTTTTAATTTTGAACCATACCATTATTGAAAGATAAAGAATGCAAACATTATAAAGCAATTAAAATATAATATGAGGAACTTTTATGGTTTTCAAAGAATGAATAAGGCGAATACTAAGATAATTAATAGATAGCCCTGACGCTTTACATTTTAAGAGGAGGCGCTTATCAATGCACTTCGTTGCTTTTTATTATAGGCTGAGAGCATTTTTCTAAAAATTAAAGAATCTTTAAGGGTTCTCCGTGATACTGATCTTTTCAATAACGCATAAATTATGTACCACTAACAAGTAAATGCAAAACATTTAGGTGATGTCTCTATTTTAAAGTAATGAAATTTATATACGTTAATCCACAAGTCGAGGAGAGAGATATCATTAACTTAAAAATGTATAATTCTTTGTTAATATTTTGAATAAATTAAGAATAAATTTAAAAAAAATAATGGATAATCTTGTGTGGGGAAAAATGCACGCAGACAGTTGATTGTGAATTTTTTTATAACTTCCCTCCAATTAGAATAGAAGTTTGACTTATCAAAACTGTAGGAGTACCATAGTTTTACAAAATTTCCTCTAAAGAATACGTTATTGTTAAAAGAATTTTTAAATATGAGAAAAACATACGCATCAAAGGATTAAACATTGCATTGATGCTTAGAATCTAAGTATTTAAAGTGAAAAATAATCATATATAGAGCGGTGAGTGGTCGGGAAAAGACGTTATAGAAAAGTATTAAATATCAGTATTTTGTTAAAAAGATATTCGCCTTTTTTAATCTCTTTCTATTACTCCATGTATTTCCAATGTGAAAATGCGCTACCTAACCACTCCCAACGATTCAGATTTTCATCTCAAAATTTCAGTTTACATCTAAGCTACTAAAAAATTTTATGACATGTAAAAAATAACGGTAAAAAACAGTTGTAATTTATTACAAAGTCTAAACCGCCCTCTGTCGGCATTTTTTGAATTTATCTTTATATTTTATTTTCAAGATAATACTGACATAAAGAATAATTTTAGTAATAATCGCAAATAAATTGACCAATTTTTCCGTTTTTTATAATCATTTGAAGTTTGAATCTCCCGCCACAGTTCAGTTTGCGCTATTTAACTACTCCAAACGATTTA
This sequence comes from Maratus speculifer, assembly GCA_964019185.1. Classification (NCBI taxonomy): domain Eukaryota; kingdom Metazoa; phylum Arthropoda; class Arachnida; order Araneae; family Salticidae; genus Maratus; species Maratus speculifer. Next base: position 227,274,949 of record OZ025295.1, on the reverse strand, counting down.
GATTTTGAGCTCAAAATTTAAGTTTATGTCTAAGCTTTTAAAAAAATTAATGAGATGCAAAAAATAACGGTAAAATATAGTTGTTCGTTACTCCAAAGTTGAAAACGCCCTCTATCGGCATTTTTTGAAATTTATCTTCATATTTTATTTTTAAGACAATACTGACATAAAGAATAGTTTTAGCGAAAACCGCAAACAAATCGACCAATTTTTCTGTTTTTTATAACCATTTGAATTTTTATACCCTAAATTTTAATGGCGCCTATCTCCTTCGGAAGAAGTTTGGGACCCTTAGTTTCCTATTTAATATTGTTTGTCTTGATGTGTACTATCACCCCTTAAAGTTTGTATCATGAGTTTAGAAACACCCTGTATATAACACTATGCGACTAAATATTTTTGGATGATAGTGTATGCTTCAATAAACAATATTTTCAAACATTAATTCCATGGCAATGAAAGACAAAGAATGCAAACATTTTAAAGTAATTAAAATACAATGTGAAGAGCTTCTATGGCTTCCATAGAATGAATAAGGAAAATATTAAGATAATTAATGCATAGCACTTTTACGCTCTACATCTTAAGACGAAGCGTTTATTAATGCACTTCATTGCCATTTATTACAGGCTGAGAGCATTATTCTGAAAATTAGGGACTCTTAAGTGTTCTCCGCGATAATAATCTTTTGAATAACGTATAAATTATCCACCTCTAACAAGTGAATGTGAAACATTTAGGAGATGTCTAAATTTTAAAGTAATGAAGTTTATATTCGTTAATCAACAAATGGAAGAGGGAGATATCATTATCTTAAAATATATATAACTTTAGTTAATATTTTGAAAAGTTCTATAAATTTATTGTTACCTAATTGCATTTTTACTGGGATATTTATGCAATTACAAGCTACACTGAAAATTCGTGAAACGCTTTCAAAAATTTACGCATCAAATGATTAAATAAAATGCAAACAGTAACATCATAAATTGATCAATAATTATGGTTGATTGTTTACATTGGATTTGGTGTGCGTTAACCCTTTCCGGCACGGGCAAAATCTGTACTAAAATGAGAAATTATCGACTGACACCGGAATTCTCAAACGAATTTTTTTAATAGTTTGAATGCCTTAATTTAAGCTTTTACCGTAAAAGCAAAATTTTACTAAAATATTACTGGTGCCGTTTGTAAGTTTGAAATTAAAATTAGGTATCCCAGAACGAGCACAGTGTGCCGGAAAGGGTTAAAGCAATGCATATTTTGCTTAGAATTACTCTATATACACTACCTGGCCATTGATGTACGTCCACTTGCGATGCGTTTTTAGACATTTTGTTGAATGTCTAGAAAAATACATGAGGAATCATCCCGAAACTCTTAGTGTATAAATATAATAGTATACGTCATACATTTCCGTGAAGATTTTTTTTTTTGAAACTGCATAGGGGCCATTAACAAATTAAAAAATAATGAATATCTTTTGAATAACCCTGTCAAAACTAATGTAGCAAAAGCGCTCAAACTCTAGATTATGATAAAGTACCTTATTGTAATAAACTGTGTTAATTTTTATGCAAATAGCATGCATATGCGCAAAAATTTGTGGGTTTTATAAAAATGGTCCCAATTTTTTCCAAGTTTTTCGCTTATAATTTTTAGAGTTCATAATATAAAATAATATTTTTTTTCTGAAAATATGACAAACAACATTGCACACAATAACCTGTAATCAGAATTAAAAAATAATAAATATTGTATGGAAAATGAGTAGGTTTACTAAATAATTTTTACTGCGCATGCGTCTACGATATCAAAATTTCATTTGCATATTATGTTAGCTAAATGTATAGAGCAACTTTTGTAAGTGATAAAATCATAGCTTGACAATTCTGAAAGTAATCGTCTATAGGAAAAGGACAAATTCTGTTGTTCCCGAAAGAAGCAAAAAAATGAGAGATTTTATCCAAATGTAGTAGTACGTCCCATATTGTGTATTCTATATTGACACTAATCAATGAATATATGGATATACAACCTCTCTTGTTTTTGCTTCATTTTGGGAATAACGGATTTTCATCTTATTGAATTGACGATTATGACGATTATTTTCAGAATTTTCAAGTTATGATTTTGCGACTTTTACAAAAGTTGCTCTATACATTTAGCTAATATAATATGCTAATGAAATTGTGATATCGTTGACGCATGCGCAGTGAAACGTTATTTAGTAAACCAACTCATTTTTCATACAATTTAGAATGTTTTTTAATTCTGATTACAGAGTATTGTGTGCAATGTTGTTTGTCATATTTTCAGAAAAAAATATTATTTTATATTAAGAACTCTGAAAATTATAAACAAAAAACATGGAAAAATTTTAGATCATTTTTATTAAAATCTTAATTTCTCTGCGAGTATGCATGCTATTTGCATAAAAATGAACACATTTTATTACAATAAGGCATCTAATTATAATCTAGAGTTTGAGAGCTTTTTCTACATATGTTATAACAGGGTTATTCAAAAGATATTCATTCTTATTTAATTTGTTGACAGTTCCCTATGAAGTTTCGTGAAAAAATCTTCACGGAAATGTATGACTTATACTATTATATTTATGCACCAAGAGTTTCAGAATGATTCCTCCTGTGTGTTTCTAGATATTTAACAAAATGTCTAAAATCACAAGTGGACGATCATCAATGGCCAGGTAGTGTAATAAATGACCATTAACGTTATTGCAGACTAACGCATTATTACTAATATAAAATCCAGAAAATTTTAATACAGATTCTTTTTTTATTTCTGTAACACACATCAGATGGTGAAAAAGTCTAAAATTGTCTGACAATGACATAAAAATTCGATTATGAAATTTAAAAGATTCTTCATTTAAAATCATAAGTGTAAGTTTGTATAATGAAATAAAAAACACTCATACAAATCTTTAAAAAAAAATGTCATGTAATTTTATATACAATAAATATGAATACGACACAGCTAAATAACTTTGGATGATATCGTTTATTCAAATAAATAATATTATAGGATCTTAATTTTGAACAACATCATTATTGTAAGACAAAGAATGCAAATATTATAAAGTAATTAAAATATAATATGAAGAACTTCTATGGTTTTCAAAGAATGAATAAGGCAAATACTAAGATAATTAATACATAGCTCTATTACGCTTTACATTTTAAGAGGAGGTGCTTATCAATGCACTTCGTTGCCATTTATTACAGGCTGAGAGCATTATTCTAAAAATAAAGGACTCTTTGGTATACTCCGCGATAATGATCTTCTGAATAACATAGATTATGCACTTTTAACAAGTAAATGTGAAACATTTAGGTGCTGTCTCTATTTTAAAGTACTGAAGTTCTTATTCGCAAGTTCACAAGTCGATGAGGGAGTTATCATTATCTAGAAAAATTATAATTTTAGTTAATAATTTGAAAACTTCGATAAATTTATTATTATTTAATTGCGTTTTTTATTAAGATACTTATGTAATTACAATATTAAAAGCAAGCTATACTGCAAATTCGTGAAACCATTTCAAAAATTACGCATCAAATGATTAAATAAAATGCAAACAGTAACATCATAAATTGATCAATAATTATGGTTGATTGTTTACATTGGATTTGGAGTGCGTTACAAATATGTATATTTTATTTAGAATTACTCTATATAATAAATGAACAGCATTATAACGGCAGACTAACGCTCTATTATTAATATAAAATTCAGAAAATTTCAATACAGATTCTTTCTTAATTTTCGTATTACTCATCAGATGTTAAAAAATTCTAAAATTGCTTGACAATGACATAAAAATTGATCTACTTAAAATCATTAGTATAAGATTTTATAATGAAATAAACAACATTCATACAAATCTTTTTACAAAATATTTCATGTAGTTATATTAAAAAATATATATGAATACTGAACAACTAAGTAATTTTGGATGATATCGTACATCCAATTAAATAATATTATAGAATTTTTAATTTTGAATCATACTATTGTTGAAAGATAAAAAATGCAAACATTATAAAGTAATTAAAATATAATATGAAGACTTCTATGGTTTTCAAACATGAATAAGGCAAATACTAAGATAATTAATACATAGCCCTAACGCTTTAGATTTTAAGAGCAAGCGCTTATCAAAGCACTTCGTTGCCATTTATTACAGGCTGTGAGCATTATTCTAAAAATTAAGGACTCTTTAAGTGTTCTCCGCGATAATGATCTTCTGAATACGCATAAATTATGCACCTCTGACTTGTAAATGCGAAACATTTAGGCGATGTTTCTATTTTAAAGTAATGAAGTTAATTTTTGTTAATCCACAAGTCGAGGAGAGTGATATCGATATTTAAATAATATATAATTTTAGTTAATATTTTGAAAAGTTCGATAAATTTATTATCATTTGCATTGCATTTTTTATTGGAAATAGGCAGGCTCTCCAACTTACGAGCTACGCTCGTCAACACGCGTTCAGACACAGCAAACTCTAAAAATATGCTAATTGGATCGGCTTTTTAACACGTTCGCTGCCGCTTATGTGAAGATGTGATGATAGTTAATGTCGCACTGTAAAAGTGGGTTTTTCCCAGAAGCCAATTTACTTTTTATAACAAAGAATCAGTGAAAGATTTTTCCGTGCCAGCGCGTGACTGGCTATTGGACATCACTTCACATCACGCGCTGGCGCGTGAGTGGCCTCTTAACTTTTGCACCATATCATATAGCATGGATATGATATAGATATATAGCATGTCGCTGCATATCAAGCGCTGGCGCGTGATTGGCAGCGAATGTGTTTAAAAGATTGAATTATAATTAAAAACCAGAGGCAATCTTCTTGTAAATGGATTTCCATTCTTTTTGATTCGGAAACTTTAATGTTGAATTAGTTTCTGCTTATGAAATTCAATGGCTGTTTTCGTATTTGATTGAATAAGATCTGTTAAACATTTGCGAATAAGCTAATATAGAATGAAAGAAGTAAATTGGTTCTTAGCTTCCCAGTATTTTTGAACAACACTAACAGAAATCTGTTTTAGATAAGAAATTTTAAATGTATTGTTTTAAATCTGGCGTAATTATTCCCAATGATATCCTTCTTTTCTTAATATCCATGTAAGAATATTTCCTTGTTAGAAAGGATTTGATATTAGCGCTGTCTTGAAATTCGCAACAATTGTTAAAAAGACCATCTCAAAATAATAAAATAAATTTTTCGTTTAAATACACTTTTAAATTTAATATTTTTGCAATGCTTTTGTTTGGTCAATTTAAATATGACGTAATTTCTCCTATTTATAAAGCATATTGATTTTATTATTTAAAAATTTTATTTCTCTTTTAAAATTCATGTGAAAATACTTTTGTTAAAGAAAATATTTTTATAAGCAGTGCATTAAAGATTGAAACAATAGTTTAACCCTTCACTGCACGGTGCGTCACATCTGACACATTCCAAAAAACATTACTTCTCATTATGCGCTTTGCTTTCAGTTACTATGATAGCTGTAATTGATGAAGAACAGTCCAAAGTATGGTATAACACTTGTTCTGTCCATATCATATGGTTGCATTTGATTAATAAAAATAGAACTTGATCTTTGAAAAAAATGTTCAGGCTATTAAGGAAAATTTCACTTTTATTACGAAAACTTAAAAATATTAATATAAGGAAAAATGCAGTGTATTAAGCAGATAAAATTAATGAATTTCAAATATATTTTTCCTGAAAAACAAAAGAAATCGTGCAATCAAGGGTTAAGATAATATCGAAAAATGTGAAATAAGTGTGTCGTGTAAATATGTTTTTAAATTTAACCTATTTAGGCAAGATTATTATATGATATAAGACGTAACTTTCCCACTTTACAATTTTTAACTCACATTAATGCTGTTAATATTTTAATATTTTCTTTCTATTTTAAAATTCACGTGTAAATATACTTTTTATGACGTAATTATAATATTTACTCGCTTTAAATATGCAATAAAGTAATTGTGACTTGTAAGATTTTTTCTGTTACAGCCATGTGTAATTTTTTTATTTTTTTATTTATTTTTTTTTGAAAGAAAGTCATTATTTGCACTGTTGTTACTAACTGGCAGCAACTTAATAAATAATTTTCTAAAATATGTAAAAAATACCGCTTGAACTGCTGAAAGTTTGAATTTAAAATGGAAATAAAACATAAAAGGATTAATTAAACTTAAAAGCATAATTGCATTCTGCACACCGTGAAATTATACGATATAAAATTATCTAAAAATCATTAAATTTCTGTAAGTAGTTTTTGCTCCTGTAAAACTTTATAATGAAAGAATTTTGATCAACTTTAATGCTAAATATTTCTTAGATTACTTATTCGATTTAAATACTGTCTACATCGGTGTGATTATCAAACATTTGTCTCTTATACTACTTATTTTCATATTTTTTGTACGTGGTAGTTTTCTTAATATTACCAAGAAATACTCTCTGTCCCAAATATCTCAACGTCAGCGGCGGTGACAGCGTCAGCTACTTTTTTTTAGAATAGAGAGATACTTATGTAATCACAATGTTAAATATAAAGCTATACATTTTTCGGTGAATAATTACAGATTCGAAACAACTAAAGGACACCATAAGATAAGCGATATTTGGCAACTGTAATACATTTTCCTAATTTAATTAAACACTAATCTCCTGATCATCGCGTGGTTATTCTGGACTTTTGTTGGAAGTCTTTTCTGTTGTCTTACTTCACATGAACATTTTTTGGCAATAATGAGCTTTATACATATTTCGATACACAATGTTGCATTTTATGCAATATGGTACAATCAGAAGTATGGAATGATTGTACGGACAGAATTATAAACCTACGAATAAAAAATTAGTGGTGTTAATTTTTGTCTCATGCATCATTTCAATTCCAGCAGACATAGATCATTAGATTCCCGTATTACTATTCTTCCACAAAATAAAGGTTTTTTTGTGCTTGAAATCTTAGTTTTTTGTGCTGTCGGCTATTGGACTATCAGGCTACATCTCGCGAAGCAAAAGGAGCATAGCGCCGACGAAAGTTGAGGAGACACACCAAGCAGTGGCAGTCAGTAAGATCAGGAAAATTGTTCCTCCACAAAACCATGTTTTTTTTACCTTTTTTATAATTACTTTTTAGCACAGATTATTTTTCATTCCACTTTCGCTATCTTAAGCACCAAACCATTTATCGATTTCTGTTAGATTTTATTTCCAGCATGGATTATTGTTTTCATTCCAGTTACACAATTTTAGGCACTACACAAATTTTCAAATTCTTTTTATTTTACTCTCAGTCACCCGCTTTATTTTTACAAAATCCTAACTCAAAGCAATAATTTGTGTTTTCCGAAACTGTAGTCGATATACAGGGTGTCCCAGATATAATGGGACAATCTTTAAGGGGAGGACAAGGATTCAGATTTACACAGCAAAACCATGGTCGGAAACACTTTCCCGGCGCAGTAGTGACGAAACAAAACATAAGAAAGAAAAAACATGAACAGGGAGAGAAAACATGTTAATTATTCTTAGTGCTCCAAAAATACCGGGAAAACTGGAAAGTTCTTAGGAACTAGTTATACGCATCGTTGCAGTTGCTGGGGAAGTACAGGACATTCCTGGTGTTCTGTAGAACATTATATCTTCCATTCACCGGAGATGCGCCTGCATGCATCAGGGCCCGTGATTTCAAACACCTAACTTGATAACGATCGGTGTTTTTTTATATTCTTTTTTCTTATTTTTCTGCTGTAGTAATGATAATAAAGATATTTTCTCTTCTTATTCGTGTCCTGTCCTTCTTGCGTTTTGTGTCATGACTACCACGCCGAGAAAGTGTTTCAGACCATGGGATGCTATGTAAATCTTAATCCTTGTGATAACCTCTACGTCCCCTTAAAGTTTGTCCCATTATTTCTGGGACACCCTGTACACTGTTAAAAATAAAGGTGACAAACCGGTGCCATTTGGGACCCGCAGGTGAAACGGCGGTGCCATTTGGAACCCTAGGATGCCATAGAGGCTTTGATATGCGGTTGGGGTGAATGCAAGTTTCTTACTAGGTGAATGGAGCCAAATAAGGTGCCATGCACTTCGTATTGGCAGAAATGTGGACCTTGAGCATGCGCTGTGACGTGTGTCTTTCTGTTTTCGGTGTCGGCAAGTAAAATTGACGGCTGTGAGCGAATCATCACATGGCAGTGTCTAAATTGGCGATATTAATTGAGGACTAACCACTGAGCTACAATGAAACAAGAATGGGGCATAACGATCCGATCTACGCGACCAGTGAACCGGGCAGGAAATAAAACTTCCTTGTAATGAAACAGACAGTTAGCTCTTAATTTTTTTAAAGGGATGATAAACAAAAGTATGTTATGTATATTTTTTCGTAGTAAGAAGCAAGATTTGATGTATGTTGGGGGGGGGGGGGGCGTATGCCTCTGACTAACTCTAAATTCAACACTGTGTTGAAATTTCAAACATGTAAACATAATAATGGAATTTTAAATAAAATAAATATTATTTAAGTAATGTTTATCAAATAAAATCTGCTTTATTTTTTATTTACAAATTTATTCAATTGTTCCACAAAAAAAGCCCAGTTTGACTGATGGCATTGAGATCACACACTATTTTTACTTTCTTCTATCTTTACAAGAAGAAAGTATTGGATTCATGAAAATTTTCGACTTCCGGTTTTTGACGGATTTGTACGTTTTAGAAGGTCCTGAACACGTTTTGACTATTTTTAGAAAATGTCTGTCTGTGAGTCTGCCTCTATGTGACATAAAATTTGTGGGCTCTCTATTTCAAGAACTAATGATCGAAATTTAATGAAATGTTATATTCAGTTAGACGCTGATATAAATTACTGCCTATTGGTTTTTGGTGAAAATTGGCCTGCAGGTGGCGCTGCTATACTACGTTTTTCATGATTTTCAAGATTGCTATATCTCAAGAACTAATGCACAGAATTTCACCAAATTTCAGATTCTGTGACCCCTTGATATACATAGACGCTGATTACGTTTTGGTGTAAATTGGCCAGCAGGTGGCGCTGCTATGCCACGTTTTTCATGATTTTTATGATAGCTATATCTCAAGAACTAATGCACAGAATTTCGGCAAACTTCAGATTCCGCGATACCTTGAGATACATAGCCGCTGATAAGATTTTGGTGTGAACTGCCCTATAGGTGGCGCTGCTATGCTACATTTTGCACGATTTTTCCGATAGCTATATCTCAAGAACTAATGCACAGAACTTCATCGAATTTTAGATTCTGTTACACTAGAATATATAACATAATTTGACGCTGATTACATTTTGGTATTAACCTTGCAACAGGTGGTGCAGCTATGCTGCATTTTGCACAATTTTTTCAACAGCTATATCTCAACAACCAACGCAGAATTTCATCAAGCTTCAGATTTTGTTACAAAATGACATATAACATAATTACACAATGATTACGTTTTGTTATAAATCCTTCAACTGATGGTGCTGCTGTGCTATATTTTACACTTTTTTTAAAAACTAGCTATATCTCAAGAACTGATACACAGAATTTCATCAAACTTCAGATTCTTTTACACCATAACATAATTAGACGCTTTTTTACGTTTTGGCATAAATTGTCCAAGATATGGTGTTGCTGTGCTACGTTTTTCATTTTTTTTTGTTATAACTATATCTCAAGAACTAATGGACGAAATTCCATCAAATTTCACATTCTGATAGGCCTTGACATAAGTAGATGCTTATTAGGTTTTAGTATAAATTACCCAACATGAGGCACTACTAAGCTCATTTTCTCAGAATATTAATTAAATTTTGCGTTTTAGACTTTTCGGATACTAGGATCTCAGTAAGCTAGGTCAAATGTTCGAGGAAATTCAATAGTGGGTAATTTTGGGGTCACCACGTTTTTTTTTCTTAATATTAAAATGTACTTATGAGAGTGAAGAAAGTTTCGGGATTAACACATCCAACTAGTTAAATTAAGGAGGGTAGCTCCTAATTCCCCCTCTATGCTTAACCAGTGAACTTCCAAAACTAATCAGGGAAGCACCTTATCAAAATAAACCTATATACAAAATTTGAAGCGAATCTGATAATTTTGCATGAAAAACCTATTTATCTAAATTAAGGGGAGGACTAATTCTTTGTTACCTTATTTATACGTAATCAATGAACCGCAAAACTAATCAGGGAAACCTTATAACAATGAACCTATATACAAAATTGAAGCGAATCGAATAATTCTACATGAAGAATCCATTTATCAAAATTTAGAGAATAGGGGATTAGCCCACATGCTCTCCCTTTATAGTTAACAATGAACCTGCAAAATTAATCAGGGAAGCGGCTTATCAGAATAAACCGGTATACCAAATTTGAAAATTCTGCCTAAAAAACCCATTTATCTCAATTAAGAGAGGGGGACCCCATTTTTCCCTCCTTTATAAATAACTAATGAATAATGAAGGAAGCGCATTATATATGAATGAATCTGTATCCAAAATTTTAATAAAATCGGAATCAAGAATTATCACATTACGTAAATACATACTTATATAATCTGCGGACTCGTAAGTTTTCAGGCTTTGATAGCCTGTGAGCTAAAATTAATTCCCATAGGGTATTTACGTTGAAAAGTAGCCTCCCCCCCACATACACACATACGCACACATAGAGGATTCTCAGTGATTCTTTCTCTTAGTGTTTAATTAGTTTGAGTTACTCGAAAGGAATAAATTTTATTACGTCTTAACCAGAGTAAAATAAAATTTTGTTAATTGATTTCCAAAATCTTTCGCATGGGCCACCGTCCTCCACCAACCAAAATTCAACATTACTCTGAAACTGCCGCTTCTGATATTTTTTTTAAAATATAACCATAAGAAGAAAAACAGGACCGAAAATTAACTGTCAAGGGCTTTAGAGTGGAAAAAGCCCTAGCCCTTTAACGGGAAATTCATAATTTGTTTTTAATTTTAAGCTTCTCCGAAAAAGAAATTGCTTTGTTTTTGAAAATTGGATAAAAGAAAATTTAGTTAATTAAATGGTGAAGGGCAGTGGTTCTCCCATGCCTCTCCCGTTAAAAGAAAAGTCCGTAATTCCTCTTTTAGTTTAAACTGCTCGAAAAGAACCAATTTTAATGTTTTTCAGCACAGGAGAAAAACATTATTTAGTTATTTAAATTTAAAATCGAGGAAGGTACAATCGCCCTTTGATCCCCTTTCCCTGTTTGGAGGTGAAGGCGTCCAAGATTAGAGCTTAAAAATACAGGTAGCGTTACTAACTGCATAATTTGTTTCCTGCCTTATGAGACATAGCTTCCAGTTTTTATGTAAATTACTGCTACTTTAAAAAAAAATGTATAATTCTTATTAAGTTATTTATTTAAATTTTCTTTGGAATATTTTTCTATCGTTCGCAAATTTGATATTACTTCTAAAATCTGAGCCTGTTTACTTCATAGTTTTTACATGCATTTCTCGATCTCAGCGAGATCAAACCTGCTTAACAGTATCGAATTCACGGCGTAGACGGGGCGGGGGGGGGGGCATTTTCCCCAGAAGATTTGAATTTTTGTGCTTTAAAGGGTTAAAAAGGGAATTCTACCCCCTCCCCCGGATCCACAGAAATCCACTCCATAGAAATGTGTCTGAATTCAACATTGCTGCTTAGAGTCGGCGATTTGTTTCTGTTGCTTTTTAAACTGTTAAACAAATATGATTTTTTGTTTATACATTGTAAACAGTAACGGCGAAATTAACAAAGGAAAATGTTGCAATAATTTCACGAAAAAAAAAAACAGTTCACAGTAGTTTTTGTTTTATTTTCTGAGCGTTATTTACTGAAATCCCATAAGATAGCCGAAGTTTGTAAACAAAAATTGCGAAAGTATAAGCGTACAATTTAATTCAGTCTATTTTTCTTTTTCTTTTTTTTTTTAACTGCTAGAAGTATATAGGATTTACGCTGAAATCTACATATATTGCTTTTTTTCCATGTAAAAGGTCTCTAGACCAGAAAAATAATCAAAAACCTTTTCTCACGGCGGCATATAAAATAAATGCATAGATCAGCTCCTTGACACTAATGCCAGCTTACCAGAGTAGACTAGAACGTTGGAGAACATGAAAAATGTATAAAGTAGGATGTTTGAGTGCCAAATGCGCTTTTAGAGTAATTTTAAATTGGCCTCGGGGTGTGCGCCGTGGATCAAGGAACTCAGTCATAGCCAATATATAAGGATCTAACCAATGACCTAAGATACCTAGACACCACAATGCTAACCTTTTCTTAGGCCGACATCTATGTCTTCCGTCACGTGACGGAGGGCAGATTTAGCGTGCCAAACCGATTTTTCTCCCGCCGAAACTTATATTATTATGGTTGTCTTGAGTTGACCGCACTTCTGCTTTTCTCTTTGTGAAATCTGAAAGATGCCAATAAAGCGATCACCGTAAAAAACGGCATCTTTTCGCCAAAGATGTTGTATTCGAAGCCATGCAAAGAGAAGAATGGGATGTGGCGTCTAAGTATATTAGAAAGTCAATGGATCTAACCTATGCGAACAACGAAAGCTTACTCTTCATCTTAAGTCTTTTAAAGTCTGATTAAAGGTAAGATTTAACTTTATTTTATTTTATTGTTATGTTAAGTTATGTTACAGAACTATATGTTATGTCATTAAAAATAAAATAAAATAAATAAATAAAAACTGTAAATTAGATTTTTTTTGTTAGTATGATTGATTAGAAAGTTTATTATGTGAAGTTACAAGCTACACTCTCGCCAACATATCCGCTTGCTAATTTTAATCCTGTAAGGCAGTTATTTTACAATTTCTCGTTTGCATGTCAATATATTAAAATGATTTATCGTAGGCATAGCTACCAAGGAGCTATAGGAGCAAACTGCTCCAGGTGACCAATTAAAAAGCGAAATAAAAATTTTGTAAAAATATTTGCATATTTTCCCATTATAAATCGGTTATTATAGGCGAGTCTTGTTACAATCGGAATATCCTATGTTCATTTTTCCTTGTATTTAAGCTTAACTGTTTAGATGTAATACTTAACTACTGTTAGCGGTCTCGGATACTGCTGTGGTTTTACAAGTTTCACAGTTTAACTTGTAATTTTTAGTTTAACTATAAATACTGATCAAATTTTGTTTAGTTTGGAGTTTTATTACTACCTCTAAATACTTTTGAATAGCTGAATTTGATTTATAAAAGTCTTGTATATAAATGTTAACACATGTATTTTGAGAGTTAATGTAACATTTTATTCATCATTAGATTAAGCGGTCTGACAGGCTGCTCACAGTAGTTATGCGACAATTTTTGTCACTGAAGTTAAGGATTAAAATATGTGTTTGCGTCTATATACAGTTAAATGCAATTACTTTCAGTTGCGAAGTTTTAATTTTAACCTTTACACAGTATCTCTGACAGCATCTAACCGGCTTTGCATGCATTGTTGGATGGATGCTATCCGAGACCCCCCCCCCGTAAAGTTTATTTAATCCCAAATTGCCTTTAATACCGTTTCAGTATGCCTGATTTTTGTATGTTGGAGGGGGGGGGGGGGATGGAAGACAATTGAATACTTGCGAATCTTAAAGTAATCAAAATTTATTTACAGGGTTTTCAATATTAGCTACCATTATTTCCAAAATAATCTTCCTAATAAGATTAGATTGGGAGGCGGCAGTACAGACAATCATCTCGTCTAGTTCACAGATAAAAATCTAGGATTACATAACCTCGATTTGCAGATTAAAACTCCATTTGTCTGCCAAGTCATATCTTGGTGGGAAATGCCTAAAAACATTATTTTAGCGGTTTCATAGGTTTACCATTATGTTTTCTTACTCCCAATCCTCCATATTTTCATATGTTTGGTTTCATTTTCTTTCAAAAAGTGAGAAAAAGTTAGGGTATTAAATTGAATCTTCTTAGAATGTGATTATCGACTATGCAGATTTACACCCCCTTTTTTTCTAAAGTATTCTTTCGCATTATACCTTATTTAGTAGCAGAATTTTACGGTTAAATAAAATAATATTTTTTCAAAAATAGTAATGCAAGTTTGCTTAGACCGTAATCACCCCCCCCCCTTCCTTTCTCAATCATCAACATTATCTGATATCACATATTTGTAGTCATGAGCAGTCAAATTATAAAAGGAAAACAATCAATATTTACTCCACTCAACTTTCAGAATAATTTACAGAAATAGTGTGTGTTCGAAAAGTATAACAATGAATAAAAGCTTGGATTCAAATTTTACACAAATGTGAAATTTTACCGCTGGTGATGAAGATCTCGTGTTTTAAAAAAATGTGCACTTTCATTCATAAATCTTAAACATTTTTCTAATGACATAATTTTTAACAATCTTTCATCCCACCCGTTCTGAAACAAGGCCAATAAACAGGGTTGGCTTTTTACCGGTAAAAACTGGTTTTTATCAGCAGATAGTAAAAACCTGGGGGAAAAAGTGGTAAAAATCTAATGATATACAATAAACTCTTAACCGTTAAACTGTATTGATACTATTGATAAAAATTCTATTTTCATGTAATTGGTGTATTGATATATAATATCTATATAGGAGAGAGTGGAGGGGTGTGGGGCATTTTGACAAAAGAAACAAATAAACTTTGTTTGATGCAAAAAGAAAACTTTCAATTTATAGCGTGCAAGATAAAACACTTTTTATTCCCCCTGAACAATATAGAAACATAACGTGCAAAAGCTATTTTATTTTAAAGAAGATGTAAGTCTCAAAACGTATCCCATTCCTCCCCACTAAGAGTTTTTGGACAGCAATAAAAAAAAAAAGCTATAAGGCACAAATAACCTAACGTCGGCAAGATAAATAATCAAACAAAGATTGTAAGTTGATAATGTATGTGTCACAATATAAAATTCAGTATCTTCATGACTGGAATGAAAATTCTAAATTCTCTGTCATAGGGGATGGCATTATAAAATTATCAATTTATTTACATTTTGAAATATAAATGCAAGTCATTTTTATAATTAATATATTATCCTCTAAAAAGGTTTGCATGTTAGCAATTTACATTATTCTTGATTAAAAAAAGGAACTGGACACGTCCCATTCCTCCCTTTGCTGGCATGTCCCATTTCTCGCCACTTCCTTGTTTTGTATGAAACTTCTTGTAAAAACAAAAATGCTGCTTCTAGGTTAAGTTTAAATTACGGATAATATACAGTAAAATGTTCCATAAACAGGGAAACTATTACATATATACATAAACAAGTCTTTAATATATTGAAAGCAAATTGAAATTTGAATCTTGAAATAATTTTTTTCTTCATGCATTTGCAAGTTTATACTGATCAACATTTTCTTTTAAACTGAAGAATGGATTACCACTGCCTCATCTTGTGTGCGATGGATGAAATGTTTAGAATAATGCATAAAGAGGAAAACCTTACTGTCCCATTTCACCCGACTTTCCTCTATATGTATAACAAAAGGGGAAATAAAGAATTAGTCAGTTCCCTAAAGCTGCTGATGCACTTTAAACATAAGGACTTTTTATATTTTCTGTTCCAAATCTATACAACAGATGTTAACTGTTTACTGTATCACAAAAAAAGTTTGCGTTTCAATCGTGCTCTTTTCCATTTGTACTCATTTCCAAGGAGGCTTTTTAAATAAAAATACCTTAAAGGCAAAATTTGTTGGAAAACACTTAATAATAATGAAATCTTGAATTCCCACATTTAACGATCATTCTTTACTCCTTGTAGTTTTTCACCCATAGAGCGAATTTTTTTTTTTTTTTTTTTTTTTTTTTTTTTTTTTTTTTACTTTTCATATATGCATAGTAAATTAAGAGAGAAACTTGGTATACAGAAAGTTACTAAGCTTGTTTTTTTGTTATAAAATGCTAAGATGCTCTAAGGACATAAATTGGTAAAATATATTAATATTTGTGTGTACATACTGCATTAAAGGTCTGTTAATATTTGTAAGCGTTTGTTTTTTATCAAAATGATTAGGATTTTTAAGTGTAGAAAATGTGTACTTATAGTTTTTTGTTTAGTTATAGTGTTTTATTTAGTTTAAATAAAAATTAGTAAGCTATTCTCCATCATGATGAAATATAATGAATTTTGTAATGTGCATTCCCATAATAGTTATGATAAGTTTTAGACTTGGTAATGAAAAATGTACAATAATATCTTTTAAATTGTGAATTCTTGCAGGAGGTAAACAAAGATGAAAGTCTTCCGGGCTTTTTATGTTTATGAAAACCCACTTTTTTATTTAGTATTTTTTTACTGATTCAGAATACACACTTAAAAAGGTTTACCTAATTGGAAACTAAATTAGTGAATATTGTTATATGGAATTACGGTATATTAACTCCAAAAAAGTTTTACCCCTGGGAAAATGAAAACTTTGTCGATAAATTTTCATAAAAATAACAAACACAGTCAAATGCAAAGTCAACTGTGCTATGAACTAAAAGTAAAAATGTAGGTTCAGAATTGTCATATTTTTTTACATTTACATTGAAAAAATGGAATTTTTTTAATGAAATTTGACTTTTTTAAAATATAAATTAGCAATTTTAAGCTATTTATGAGAAATTTAGAAACTTCTATCTTCAGAACAAAAAGGAGTTTAAAAGAATTATATATATAAAATCCCTCCGTGTATAACGATTCCGGGGTCAACCTATCCACGAGAAAAAACACTTATTGTGACCAATGACAAATTCCATTGTGAAAAGTTATCTCCGATTTTAAAGGCTATCAATTTTTTGTCCAATGCAAACGTTCCAGAGTCGTAATGGGGCGTTCTCATTTGCCAGATTTACAGTTTGAGCTGTAAATGACGTCACTACATTTTACTGTGCTTTGAAATCTTTTCCCTATTTCAAACACAATATTCACACTGTTAAAAATTTGACTCATTTGCTTCAGCATCACTACACGAAAACGATTACTTTGCTGTGTTATGGAGCATTCTCTTTGGTCATAAAAGAGACATTCTATAAAAGCTGTGGAGTGACGCTGAAGTAAATGGGTCAAATTTTTAGCAATACACTGCTAAAAATTTGACCCTTTTGCTGCATCATCACTCCCCAGCTTTTATAGAATACACTGTAAGTAACACACACAAAGTAACCGTTTTCTATAAGGGAGTGATGCTGCAGCAACTGTTAAAAATTTGACCCATTTTCTGGAGCATCACTCTACTGCTTTTATATAAAACGGTTATTTTACTGTGATATGGAGCATTCTTATTGGTCATAAAAGAGATATTCTTTAAAAGCTCTCGAGTGACGCTGCAACAAATGGCTCAAATTTTTAACAGTGTAATACGGTAGAGTAATCATTTTCTACAAAAGCTGTGTAATGACGATGCAGCAAAACAGTCAAATTTTTAACAGTGTTTAATTAAAACATTTTATTTAAGAAAAGCGAAAGTGCGTTTTAAATACAATATTGTTAGAATTTTTATATTCGTGTTGCTTTATTTATTTTTATTTATTATTTTTTACTTTATTTATTTTTATTTATTATTTTTTACTCTTTATTGTTGACATTTGTTTTCGATCTTATAAAGTATTTTCTTTTAAGTATTAGATAATGGTATAAAATAGTTAATTCACAAATGTTTTAAAATAGCATTATTAGTGCATGTTTTGCATTATTAAAGCATGTTATTTTGCATGTTTTTTGTGAAATAATTACTGTAATTTTGTGAGTGAAATTCATTAGCTGCATATTCTATGCCATTATTTTACCCATTCAATTAATAATTTGGCTACCCTCTCATATTCGTCTGGAAATGGCCAAAATGAGGAAAATGTTTATACATTTTGGATATTTTTATTATTTTCTCTCAGTATTTTAAAATATTTTTTGGCTGTAGTTTCACAATGTATTCTTTTATAATTGATATTTTACTTTACTTTATACTTTTAAAATTTATGCATTTACCATTTGTTCATTACAATCCCTCCTCATCCACTAGAGAGTTTTGCTGTAATTTTAAATGCAAATTTCTACTGATTTTTTTTTTTTTTTTTTTTAAGATTTTTTCCTTATGTTCAATCTTTGAATTTTTCAAAATTGTTTAAGCCTAAAGTGGCTATGATTGACCAAAGTTGTTGTAATGTTTTATCATCCTTTCAAAAATCGAAACACGTCATTTTGAAGGGCTACCTTCTAGTTTTTAATATCTTTAGCTAAATTTCGAGTGAATTTGCTAGTGTAAGCAAACACCGTGTTTTGGTTAATGTTAAAGTTGCAACTATAATAATAGCCAGAAATAGTATTCAATTTATCTATCCTATTCCATATTGCATTTAAATGTATATTTATGCAGGTATTTTTTCTTTCGTTTTAAAATGTTCTTTTGCTAGGCTGCTGTATATTTTGAATGGTCAAATAAAAGCAATTTTTGACAATGAATGAAATTCATCAAGCACTAACAATTAACATTTGTTTGACAGAGTCAGCTTGAAATTAAAAATTACTCTTCTAGTAATAAAATGAGAATTAACTCATCAATATGTATTTTTATTGACAATATTTTAACACTGCTTCATGTATCTTTTGTAAAAAGTTGCAATTTGTAACAAGCATTTACCAAAACATGACGTTTTTAACACAAATAAATTCGCACGAAATTTAACTAAATATATTAAAAGTTATTTTAAATGCCTTGTTGTTCTGCAGATATAAGTTTCTAAACTTCTCAGAAATAACTTAAAATCGCAAATTTTTATCGATAAAGTCTCTTTTCTTTCTAGAAATTCCTTTTTTTATTCAGTTTGAATGTCAGAAAATTGAACAATTCAGAATTTATATCTTAACTTTTAGTTCATAGCACAGGTATATTTATGTAATTTATTGTGGAAAACCTTAAGAACACCTGTAATAGTTTTGGAGTACCGATATTTACCACAAAATAAATTTCAAGTTTTTCACGGGTTGAAATTTTCGAATTTCACTACTCTCAACATTTTTGTGCTAAAATTGTTACTTTAATTACCTTTACATCTTTACAGCATACCTTATCAAAACATTCATGCTCTAAGTTTTTAAAGTGTATTATACTGACTTGTTTTGAAAAACTTAATTACTTATTTGGTTTTTATTATTTCAGGATCTGTAGTGCTGTAACAAACTGTGTTGTACGAATATTGATGCTAAAGTTTTGTATCGACTCAGAGATAGGTAAATTTAATGAATTATTATGGGCAGATTTTTTTGCAACAATGGAAATTGCGGCTACCGTACCTTTGCTACATTTAACTTATTTTGTTTCCATTTACGTACACGTCACATCGATGATCCTTCACTGTCTATTTCATGCGGTATTGATAATTGCCAGAGTCGGTTCAAGCTTTACCATTCTTATAGAAAACATTGCTTGCGTTGTCATAAGGGAGCAACTTTTAAAGACAGTTTTAATAAGGATATTGGAAATTGTGAAACAAATGAGTTTGAAAGTGTTGGTTTAGGAGATGACAGTTTTGTGGATGAGAGAAATGTTATTGAGCCGTTACTTAACACAGATGAATTTATCAAAAAAATTCAAAGTGTACTCGCTGTGTTTTCACTCAGAGTCAGAGAGATGCATTGTGTTCCTGCTGTTGTCCATACTGATATTATGAACAGTATAGCAGATATTATTCGGGTGATAATGGAACAGGTGCTGAAAACAGTCATTTGTGAGTTTGGAAATCGAGGTCTGCATTTAGGTGAGGTGTTTGAAGTTTTCCAAGTGGATCTAATGGTTGACGCCATGTTCACATTTAGCCGTAGCGATTTCATGTTACAAAAATTTTGCCGTGAGTTTCTTGCATTTATAGAACCCACCGAATATGTCATCAATGGTAATGCAAAAGTGTATATTGTGCCTATTTTTGCGCAATTAAAAACACTTTTATCCAAACAGGATGTTTTGCAAGAAGTGTTGCAGAACAGTACAATAGTTGCTGATCCACACATGTTGTGCGATTTTAAGAGTGGTGTTTTATTCCAAAATTCTGATCAGTACAATAAATCGACCATTTTTTTGAACATGTACAATGATGAATTTGAGGTGGTCAACCCAATTGGTGCAAAACGTGGTAAACAAAAGCTAAATGCTGTATATTTTACCATAGGTAATTTTTCTGACAATCACCATTCGAAACTTAAATATATTTTTCTGGCAATGTTGACACGACATAAATTTGTAATTGAGCATGGGTATGATGCTGTTTTTAGTCCTTTAGTTGCAAATTTAGCAGCACTGGAAGAGAGTGGTATAACCGTTACATCGAACAGTGGTGTTGAACACAAGTTTGAGGTCAGAGTTGCTACACTGTCTGGCGATAATTTGTCAAGTCATGCAATTGGTGGGTTCCGGCAGTGTTTTAGCTCAGGCCGTATCTGTAGATTTTGTATGATTACTCATGATGCTATTTCTTCTGTTACCTCAGAAAATGATGTAACATTGCGGAATATTACAAACCACAGCTATCACGTGTCTGCTGCGCAAATGAGTGCAGACAATATATCAGCATATGGTGTAACAGGTAAGTCGGTTTTGTCGCATTTGAAGAATTTTAACCCAGTTACATGTCTGCCTCCTGACCCCATGCACGACCTACTTGAGGGTGTTGTACCAGCTTTTATTTCTGCTTTACTTCAGCAGCTGTCTCATAAAGGTCTTTGTCGACTAAGAGATTTAAACAAGTGCATTGAGAATTTTCAATACAAAGGCTCTGACCTGAAAAACAAACCACAAGCTTTTAAGTCTGGTTTTGAAATTGTAGGTAGTGCATCACAGAAATGGTGCCTGCTACGACTTCTGCCACTGCTATGTCCGCTTTCACAGGATGAGGAACTGTTTTCCATTTATGTGAAACTACGTGTCATAGTTGATCATCTGTTGGCTCCTAAAATTCCAACGGCAAGTGTTGCATACTTAGACACTCTTATTACGGAGTTCCTTTCAGCTGTGCAAGTTGTTTTGCCTAGCTTACACTTGACACCCAAATTCCACTTTCTTATCCATTACCCACGAGCTCTAACAATGTTCGGCCCACTTAGAAATTTGTGGTGCATGCGCTTCGAAGCAAAGCACCAGTATTTTAAAAGTGTGGTGAACCACTTGAGAAATTTCATTAATGTAAGCAAAACTCTTTGTACAAGACACTGTATGCTTCAGGCATATAACATGAGTGGAAATAATTTTTTTTTAAGTGACACAGACCTCCAGGCTGTTGTCAAACGTGTTTCTCGATCAAAGTTTCCAAGTGAAATTCTGGATGCTCTTTGTACCAGTGAGGAAACACTCAGCACAGTCGCCTCAGTGTCCTGTAACGATAGATTGTATACAAAGGGTACATTCATCACACTTGGAAAGACTGCAGATGGTGTACCAATATTTTTTGAAATATGTACAATTTTTATTTTGACAGATTCACATGTTGACATAGCTGGTAAGCTGTACAATACATCAATGCTTTGTCCCACCGCTTTTGGCTATGTCATCAAGAATGATACATGGTGTATTGTTCACCCTGGTGAGGAATGTGACTCAACAGAGTTAGCAATGTATATTGTTAATGATGAGAAAGTTATTATTCCTCACCACTATGTTTATTAGCTATTTTTGTATGCCACTTTTAGTGTTTTATTTTTTTATTTCTAAAGTATGTTGTTGCTACAATTTCCATTTGTTTATTTTTAAGTAGATCATTTTCAAAAATTACATTTTTAGCTTATTGTGAAAACGTTTGAATACCATGTAACATATGGGGCTTTCAAGAAAATAATAAAATCAGAAAGCAACATAGCAAAGAAAATTCATGATCCAATTAAAAAGGCTTTCGTATTGGATGCTAATTCTTCATTACACTTGCAATATTGGAATTTAAAACATAATGATTGGGTTGATTGTGAAGACTTGGATGAGATAAAAGAGGAAACTAAACTGAATGTCTGGCAGAAGTAAGTGGGAATCTGGAACATTTTATTTGTCAGGTGTGTTACAAAGCCTAAAATCTGAGCCTAATTCTCAATTCTTTGCTTGTTTTGTTTGTCACAGTGTTCAACAACTTGATCTACAGCAGCTGGAATCTTCTTCATTGTCACCACCAGCGTTAAATGTCACCAAAGAATGCCCCCTTGTTTATGAGCAGCCTTCTCAACAAATGAATCCGTAAGTCTATATTTCAATTTGTAATTGCTTTAATAACTAGATATTATGCTTAAGTGTTACATTTTATATTACTTTTTTTTAACAAATACTGTGACAAGTTTACGTCTAATACCAAAATTTTCAAACGTTTCTGTTGTTTGGAGTACTTAACATTTAACAAGACATTTTTGGGGAGGAGCAAATCGTGATTTCATTTTTAAATCGCAAATATCCATCCAAATCAAAATTTTTAATGCTCTTTTTTTCACCAATTTTTCTGAATTATCCTTTTCAGTTGATGGATAAATATTTGTGACGCTATTTGAAATTTGCATACTGTGCTTCTCAACAGTGCATTGCAACATTTTTTTCAATGTTTTTTCTCTTAATATCATGACGTCGCTGTTAATGACATAATTGTTATTTTAATTAAAAAAATATTTAATAAATCAGAAAAATATTATTAAAAATACAAATAAACGTCGAATTAGAAATCATTGGATGACATACCAAACACATGTAATGCATATGTTGTCACTATGATGTCTTTTTGACATTTAAATTCCATTGTTTGGTGATAGTTTTTTTAAATGGAAAATGTCGACGAGATAATGGAGAAGTACAAAAATTTTAAATAGAAAAATAATTAAAAATGATTGTATATTTTATTATTAATATATTTACAATTTTTAATATCTTGATATATTTCTTATATTATTTCAAACACTTTAATACTAATAATAAAACAACTTTTATTACATCTAAATTATAATAGCGAAATTTTATGTACAGGAGAGTAATTAATAAACATTTTATCTAAAATAGGTACTTATTAGTCAGATGTTATATATTAAATTTAAATGCACTCATGAATTTAAATATGAAAAACAGGTTGCATTTTGTAGTTAACAAGGATTGGGATGTGCACGTTACTTTTGATTAACAGGTTTAATTGTTCCAGAGTTGAATAGGCAACAGATTCCAGCAACATTTTTTTAATAACATATAACAAATAGCTATGCATATTGCCAATGGACTTTTTAATTAAAACTTATTTAAACTGAATGTTTGAAATAATTTTGGAAGTAAGGATTTCTATTGAGATGAATCCACATCATTAAAATCAGTTACATGGTTAAATTCCATTTTTTCTCCAATAAAAACTCAATCTAGTTATGATACTTTGAATTTCATATATTTTCATCTTTTCTGGTACTAAAAATACATTTTTAAATTTTCACTTACTCAAATATTGAAAATTCATAAAATTTTAAATGTCATAACTCGATAAGTTTTGTTCGTCGAAGCGTAAACTTGTTTTATTTTGTATTATAATAACACTTGAAAACTTTTGGACCCAGGCATTGTATCGAATTTTAATTTCTTAACTACTTAAAAAGTAACTATTTTAACGTAAATCGATTTTTATATGTTGCAAAACAAAGTTTGAGACATTTTTGAAACTAGAGCTGCATCTCTAAAACTGATGGTTTAGAAATTTATCAATTGATAAACAATAAGAAGAGATATCCTGTATAAGACAAAACACAACTTTAGCAACATGATCCTCGATTTTATTGCAGTTATATCTGCCAACGCATACATAAAACTAACCTCACTAACATTATTTATACACTTAAAATCAAATGCAATTCATTTTAACAAATTTTCCATGTGGTTTTCAAATTAAGTAACTGCACAACTTATACGATGCTATTTTCTTTTTTTCGATCTTTTTTTTTAGTAAAATAAAATCACATAAGTTTTCCCAGCTTTTGTTTTTCAAAAATGCAGCATTGACAAAGTAAATAAAATAATTAAATAAATTAAATACATAATCCCCCCCCCCCCCAGAAAAAAAGTGTGCCAGTTTAAAAAGTGAAAAGCCCTCATATTCTGTGATCACAGCCATCCACCAAAGATACTTATTATTTCTACCAAAATGCAACGAGACTTTCCAATCCACCTTACTTAAGGCGAAGAGGATTCTGATTGGTTGCTGGTAAGCTAAGTTTCTCACCTGGTCTATAGGATCCACAGTGAACTGTTTTCCCCTTAAAGATTTGAAAGTACTGCGGTTTTATTTATTGGTTGAGGGTTTTTTCTCATTTTTTTTCTCGCTTTGACGCATGCTTAAGCGTAGAGAAAGGCCTAATCGCAAAGAAATTGTTTTTATAAAAAGTCCCAAATTTTTTCAAGTTTTTTGCTTATAATTTGCAGAGTACTTTTCAGAATTTTCTCTACTGAAAATATAACAAACAACATTGTACACAATATCCTGCAATCAGACTTTAAAAAGAAAGCATGGAAAATGAGCAGGTTTACTAAATAATTTTTCATTGCGCATGCGTCAATATTGCCAAAATTTCATTTGCATATTGTGCTAGCTAAATTTTTAGAGCAACTTTTGTAAAAGTCTGATACATAGCTTAACCTCCTGACTGCCGCTGGCTGATATTTTCGCACACTAACCTGCAGGTTTCACTGCAGCATAAGCAATATTTAAATTAATATAATTCTACAAATAAAACCCAGTTTTGAAAAATCAAGTTAGGATTAATACTGTCAAAGATTATAGATAATAACATATTTTGTATCAGGTTTGAAAAAAATCTTTTTTTTATATTTTTAATAAAATACAGAGAAAAGAACATTACAATTTTACCCTTTTGCCGGGCAGTCAGGGGGTTAAATTCTGACAGTGATAGTCGATAGAATAAACTCAAAATCCGTTGTCCCAAAAAGATAAGGGGCTGTATCCGTATATCCATTAACTAGTGCCAATGCAGCATACATGATATTGCACGTATTACTATATTTGGAAACAGACCCTCATCTTTTTGTTTCATTTTGGGATAAACGGATTTTGAACTTAACGATATCAACGCGATGAACTATAATTTTCAGAATTTTCAAGCAATGTTTGAGACTTCACAAAAGTTGCTCTATTAATTTAGCTAACGTATTATGCAAATTATGTTGATTTCTTTTACGATTGCATAGGGAAAAATGTTTTAGTAAACCTGCTCTTTTTCATACATTTTTTTTTTTTTTTCACTACAGAGTTTTTTGTAGAATATTATTTGTCATTTTTTCTGAAAAGTACTTTTTTTTATATTAAGTTTCCTGAAAAATATAACCTCTCCTCTCCATCTCCCCATGTCACAAATTTACAAATCTCCCTTTATAGATGTCAAAGATTTTCATTATTACCCCCCCCCCTCTCAAAACACACGCTAATATATTTTAACTAAAGTTTTAGAAATTCAGATTATCTACAAAATTGTTATGGAATTACAAAACCCAACATCTTATCAAAAAGTACTTTCAATAAAAAATTACATGCTCAAAAAATAAGTATTTAAATTAAGAAATTTTAAAATGGTTCATTTTATTATTGCCGAATGAGTTGCAGTGCAAAGAGTGGAAAATTTTGACCGTTCGATTAATTTTTTCATTATTTCACTGTATTAGGTATTGGTTTTCGGACGTCATAAAGCCGTGAACACATCCTATTCCACTTTACATAATTCGTCACAAAACAGTAGCTTCCATCACTCCCTCTCATGTGACATTACATGTTAATTTCACTATGTTTTATATAAATCATAATTTTCCTTTTCAAACTTTTTCACATATTTAACTATGATAAAATCAACACTAATCTTCCATTCTCTAATATTTTGCAGTGAAAATTTTCCATATGTCTACAAGTTGCCCCATTTTCCTCCGTGGTTGCAGACCATGTTGGAAACACGTAGCCCTCTGTGCAAGGAACCAAAGTGTCGGCGTGCTGTTACTAATGCATTATTCGATGATTTGCTTCGCTATGGCTCGTAAGTGCTCTGTACTATTTTCCTGCACTTGTGAATAAGACGTTGTTTACGAAGTACTTCTTTTACTCATTAAGTTACTGTGACATATATATTGATTCTAGTGTAAATGTCCGTCCTAGGATGATGGGTAAAAAATGTGTTTTTCACTTAAAATTTGAAAACACTGATAAAATGATTGAGAATATGGAAGCGCTTAGATGAGCAAAGTTCGGCTAGTTTATGTTTCATAAACACACTATTAGCGTTTACACACTATTAGCGTTTGTCTAGGTAAACCAGATTTCCCGTCTAATATACCGCAGAACAATTAAAACGTCTTAATAAAATAAAATAACATATATGCTATAAACTGCATAATTTAAAAAGTCTGCTTCAACTATTAAAATTATTTGGCGATTTTGTATTTAATTTTGGTAAGAGGCAAATACAAAAGTATTTTTTGTAAAAATAAAATAAAATAAAATAAAATAAATAAATGGAAAAAAGGGAGATTGATAATGAGCCAAACTTGTAACAGCTGAATCAGCATGTAGAACATCTTGAGTTTACCTTACTGAACATATAAATATTAAAAAGTACACGCATAAAATGGGATCAAGAGTAACAACAAAATTCAATTTCCTTCAGTATGTTATTGCACATAAAAGCAATGCAGAAGACATTCACCAAGCGAACATTCAGATTAGCAAAGTTCGACTTTTTATGTTCCAATAAACACACTATTAGCATTTACAATTCTTCAGCGATAAAACAGGGTTTCCTGCTAATATATCATAACAAAATTAAGTTTTCTTAATAAAACAAATATGCAATAGAACTGCTTATTAAAAAAATCTGCTGCAACTAGTAAAAATTTTAATGCACGTGAATATAAACTAAGTTTTTTACAAATGATACCATTAAATTAAAATTTTACGAAAAATAATAATGTTCATTTTATTTACACTGAATAAAATTTTAAAGGGTTTAAAATACTTATCAAGATAAGGTTCCTTTATTAATTCGCGATAGATAGCGCCAGGTGATTGTATCGCGCGTGCCGTGTCTCTCTGGTATGAGGACGAAAAAAATTAAAAATTCAACTTGCCTCTTTCGTGACTCGCGATTTCATGAGACATGCGACGTGTGCTGTATCTCTTGTCTCCTTGGTGTGTGGAGCGCCTTAAATTCGACCTTTACCGTAGTTGATTTGCACCCCACGGAAAAAAAATTGTCTTTTTTTTTTTCTCTATGAATCATTGAAGTGAATGACTGGATACCAAACTTTCTTGTTTACGCTGTATGCTACGTTTGTTTTCAACTGGATTTCTGAAATGTTTTTTGACTGCGCAAATCATTGAAATTATGTTAATTTTGAACAAAATTATGTTCAACAGAAAGTATTTTAGGTATAAAA
>OZ025295.1:227222326-227247326 GCA_964019185.1 Maratus speculifer | reverse complement strand
TTTTTTTTTTTTTTTTACATTTGTAAAAAAAAAAAAAAAAAAAATCTAATCATAATCTTGTGAATTTGAAATGATCCTTTTATTCAGGTTCTTGTTTATACATTTTAATAAGATATATATATGTAAAACATACTTATATCTTGTATATGTAAAACTGTTTTTGTGAAGGATTCTTTCTGTTTTGAAATGAAAATAAATTTTGAAGGGGCCTTTAACGGATCCAATTTCTCTCTCAATTCCCCTGGTTAAATTATTTTTTTTAAATTAGCACTGCAAATCAACATTTTATTTAAATACTATTTTTCATATAAATTCAAAAATTGATAGCAGTTCGAAAGAAAGATATTAATTTGATTGTAATTGACTGTTTTTATTAATGCAATAAATAACTGGCTGTAGTGTAAAATTATACAATTCTACTTTTATTAAGCAAAAAATAGGATTGAAAAAAAGGTATATGTTGTGAGATTATATGAATTGTAAAGAATGTAGTACTGTTTTTTAAATCACACTAATAATAACAATAAAACATGGTTTCTGTCTGACACAGAGTAATCGAACTAATAATAAGCTGCATTGCAAATATTATTACAGCTAGCCAATAAATAATTATTAAATTAAAAGCTTTTGTGTGCTAACAGAACTGGTTATTTTTGCCCTACTTTTTTCATCATTAAAAGTCATTTAAAAGTTTTACAACGACATAATGTTTCATTCATTGGTATGTTACATTTGTTGTACAGAGTTATTTTCCCTTACTCGCAGGTTCCACAATCAAGTGACTATGAGGAGGATGAGTTTTCCCTTGCCATCCACATTAAAGTGTTGCAAGAAGAGTGCCAAAAAAGAAAACCGAATGAGGATTTAATTAAAGACAAAATGGAACGGACATTTTTCCACCGAGCTCAGTATATAACAACCCATTCCGTGGCTGAAACATTAAAATGTTTCCCCCCACTTCAACAAACTAATGAGGTATATTCAATTACAATAGCTGCAAATTTATTTTGTAGCACAAGTCATTTTACAAGCAGTTTAAAAAATTTGACCACACTTTTTTTTTTCAGCTACTGAATGAAGCAAAACGGCTACGAATATATGAAGCTGATTTGAGAGATTTTCTAACCATTAAAAAGGATAGTCTCTCACAACTGGTGCAAAAAAGAAAATCAAAAAACAAAGGATTGTCACAGCTGCTAATAGCTGAGGCAGAATGTGCATGTACAGAAGGTAACAGAGTGTAGTTAGTTTTTAGTCAGTAACCTCATCAAGTGAGGGGGTACCGAGTTATTTGGTCTTGATCAGCCAATTTAAATCCTGTTTACAATCGAATGATTTTTTTAAAAAATCTTTGATTTAATTTGGCTTTCGTTTTTAGATCGGTTATTATTGGAATAAGGATAAATTTTTCTATTTATTTTTGAAAAAGAGACTAAAAGAATATTGAGGATTATTTAAATGCAATTAGCAGGTAATGGAATAATTTTTTTTTTAAATGTATGTAATAAAATTTGTATTAAAAATATAACTCATTATTTAAAAAAAATGAACCCAACATTAAAAAAAAAATTCAATTATAGATGCAAAGTAAAAATGCGGATTAATATCACTCGCTTTTAATACTGTTCTATTTTTCTAGATGTTCCTCCCCTCCCCCTATTTACAAGCATGTTGGTGAAGTAAACCTGTACAGTTGTTTTCTATGTAGGGTTATTACTTTTAAAGCAGATTAAGTAAATAACAAGCTAATACTTATTGTATAATTGATTACACTTATAAGTCACATATTTATTAGCTCATTCTAATATTTTTTATGGTAGTATTTAAATGTAAATTTTAAGTAATTTTCAAAACGTATATGATTATTAATTTTAATATTATTTCTTAATATTGCTAAAACATTTTACTGCTTTATACTTGAATAAAAAATTATGTTGAACTATTTTTTCTTCAGAATTTCCTATTACAAATATATATATATAATTTTTTATGTGATCAATAACTTATACTTTCACTCTTTATTTATATGGAACTAAAAATATCAATCCATGTTTCGCGTTTCTCTTATAATTGGATAATTTTTTTTGGAATCACTGAAGTCATTAAAAGTTAAGATATTGGTATGCTCTTATATGGGAATTCAGAATAAATTCATACAATTGTTTGTTACAAAAATGTCAGAAAAATTTCAAAATTCCAAGAAAAAGTAAGAAAATTTTGAACTTTCAAGAAAAAAATGTAAATATTTCTTAATAAACTAAGGATTTGAAATTGATGCACCATGAAAATTAAAGTTTGCTCCTCATTAGTACTGTAAAAAGTTTCAACATCTCGTGCATATCATTTTGCATAGTCCTTCTTTGTAACAGAGATTTTCAGTTTCAGCTTCACGGAAACTTTCCACTGAATGGTGTTCGATTGATTAGGTCTGCTTACTTATCTTTGTTTATAAACTGAACATTTATTAGCTTAATTTATTGAATACTTATTATTAGTATTAAAATGTCAAAGCAATCTGTATTAACTGTGACTGATGTGATAAAGAATTTCACACTGATTTGACAAAATGGATAGAATCTGATGTTAAAAGTGTATTTGCAAACTGTATAGCATGCAAAATATTCAACAATTTGTTAATTTGGCAAAAAATTAAATAACAAATCAGTAGTTTATGCCTCAAAATGGGTCGTGAAAGTTACACTCTCAAATTCAGAATTTAAAAAAAATGTGTATAACGTTACAAAATCTCGATACCTAGAATTTTTATTATTATTGCTAAGGAAAACCTAGACATGTTAGGGAAATTCGTAACTAATCTGGAATAAACAGCTTGTTGCAAAATATGCTTTGTAAAGATGGTTAATAATGTAAATAGTTTGTAACTCTTAATGATAATACAGAAAAAGAATATATGTATGACACGCATCAGTTGGCCATGCAATTTTCTCGTGGTGTCTGAAAATAGGCAATAAAGAGAAAAGTGTCCAGTTAAATTGATGGCATTGAACTCACAGGCTATATATACAGCTGTATATTACACTCTTACTTCAAAGAATAATGCCTTTTCAAAAATAAAAGAAATCAACTGTAAGTTAGTGGGCAGGGGATTAGCTACCACCCCCCTTCATATCTAACCATTGAACCTCCAAAGCTAACCAGCTAACCTTATCAGAATGAACCTACATATAAAATTTGAAGCAAATCTGATATTTATATCAAGAGTTATCGCGTTACATACAGAACTTGCGGGCACATTAGCTGTCAGGCTTTGATAGCCTTGTGAGTTAAAAAGTCATGAATTTAAATTTTTAGCACTGCAAACACAATAAATCTGTTCTTTTTTTAAATTTTCTTTTTTGTTCATCTACCTTTTTTTTGCTGTGCTTTGATGATATATTTTAAATGGACTGTCTTGTGCGTTTTCCTTATAGTGTTATTATTATTTCAGATAGTGAGCTTGCATTTACAGTACTTACATTACCATGCTTGATGCGAGAAAAATTTCCGACTCTTTATCATGAAGAAGGTGCAGAAATTTCTGTTCTTCAACCTGTGATTGTCCACCGCAACTCAAGCAATGTGTTAAATTCCTCATATTATGAATTATTTTTAGACAAACAGTTTATTACAAAAACTGAAAATTTTATAACTGCAGTTACTTTGTGGTATACATTATTTTGGCTTTTTGACGTTGGCTATAGCAAAAACCAACTTAATTTTTTATCATTTTTAGATACTTATGTGTTCAAAAATTTCTCAGTGGCATCAGTTCCACGCAGTGTAAAGTCTTTGTTTAATAATATTTAGTACATTCTTGTGTTTACAATAAAAATATTATTTGAAGTAAAAGTATTTTTTTATTCATTGTTTTATTCATTTCATTATATTTACTCTGTAGATTAAAATTTCAGATTCAATAAGTCAAAACATAAATTGAGAGAAAGTGTCTTGATGTGGACACTGGGTTAGAAATCAGCAGGTCGTTAGTCGTCAAATGCAACTAAATTATACAAAAATAATTCCTAGTCGACAAAACTTGATGCCCAGCTTTATTTTACTTTTATTTTTGTTTAACAAACGCTTTCACTTGTATTTTCGCGTACCCCCCCCCCCCCCACATACAACCTGCACCATGACAGCAGCACCTGCTTAAGACTCTTTTGCACCTGTCAATAACCTCTAAGTTAACTTCATTTTAACCAATGACTGATAAAACTGGACTTTGGGATTACGTCCCTATAAACAAGATTATCTTTTATTATGAGATATTTCTTCATTCTTTATGTTCCTAAAATAAGAAACTGTATCAAGAATATTTTTGAAGTTTTTTTTTTCTGCTTCCTTCAAACAAACACACAAAAAAAAACTTATGTGTGATTTGGGAATGTTTTAAATACCGCACCTTAATTGGTAACCAAAGATTCATTTATTTGCTAACTTTTTATTTTCTGATGTTGGTCTCAGTATTTTTTTTTCAATTTGGCTTATCGCTAGTTTTATCTAAAAGTTTATATTTACTTTCTGTGGACATATTTGCTTGATTATCTGTTTTGTATGCATATTAGTTTTATAAAAAGAATAAGTTTTTCCAGAATTTAAATATTGTAGTTTAATCAGGTTTCATACTTATGGAAAGCCAGTTTTTATTTTGTTTTAGTATGATAAAGTGTTTAATATATAAAGTCTCCTCCCCACTTGCCTTCAATACATAAAAATTAAAAATGCAATGCAATATTATTATTTTTAACATGATTGTGCAAAGAAATAAAAAAAATATATGAAATGCAGTTGGCACATAGAAAAAAAAGTTGTAAGCACTATTTTACCACCTTACATACAGTTCTTAATTGCACTCTGTGTGGATATATGCAATAAAATATGGATTTGCATAAGTTCAGTATAAAGGTAAGTACTACATATAATGCAAGAATGGTTTTTTGGCTCAATTTCATCTGTGATTTTTACCACAACTATAAAATTATCTTATTTTCTATAGTTCATTTCATAGCTTGATGGAGAACTTTCTGGAAATTTTTTAAAGATATGAAATATTTTTACTAATTTAAAAGTTGCAGCATTTATTACATATTCATCTCTAATTTGTGTTTTATATTTTTTATTAGATACAGGGTGGTTCAAAAGTATGGGTGCGTTGTTTGACATTGATATTTCTCTACTAAATCTGAGAAATGCTTATTTTAAAATTTTGTAGCATTTTTTTCTATTATTATATAAAAAGCTTAACCGTCAGAAAAGTGCACAACCGCCAAAATGATCAGCAACTGATATATTCAATACAAAAAGAAAAAATAACTCATCGCACTTTTTCTGAAAAGATTAATGGTTTTGGGAAGACTTCCCATAGTGGAACATTGATATTTAACAACATTGATATTTAACTGCCTTCAAACAATTGGATCTTAACCAACTTCTGTAGAAAAATTAGAACAAGAAAATCTCCAGTTTACATTGTATGTGATACGAAATTATTAAGGCATAGAATGATTTAAATCAGTATTATCTGCAGCGAACTTTCAATTCTGTGATCCTTCGTTTTCAAACTTGTTAAAGTAAATGTCAAGTCAGTGAGCAATTTGTTAAAATATTGTTATTTCTTATATTTTTGTTTTATTATTTTACAGGATATAGCATTTTTCTGTGCACCCATATTTTTCAGTTGCACTGTATATAATTAATGAAAATACATGTCAAGCAATATACTGTTTTTAAAAAAAAAGATGGTAACAGATTATTTTTAAAACTATAAGAGAAATTATAAAAATATTCATATGTAGGTAGATAATTCAAATTGTACTTTTTCTTATTTTGGGGACAAAAAAACATGAAATTTTTATACTGTTCCTGTATCTAAAAATGCACAATCGCAAAAATAGTTACTGTCCCATTCTTAATCATATCCTGAAAGTTTGATCCGAAAATATGTTATAGACAGTCAAAAATAATGATTTATTTCATTTTACCAAGAAATTCAAAACATGAAATCGAAAATCAGTCTTCAAATTTCATGACAAAGTCACAATATATGAATATACCTCTATGATTTTTGGAGGTAGAAAGTATGTCTAGTGGTTGTGTGAATTTTTCGATTTATTCAAACAAAACCTTTTGGGTATGACTAAAAGTGCGACAGTGATGACTTGTGATTAGAGATTTTGAAATGCAGGAACTGTATAAAAAATAAAATTTTGAATTTTTCTTAAAATACTCTCCACGTAAATGAAAGTTCAATTTGATTTCTTTGCCTTTCTATAACTATTTCATATTATACTTCTTATAGTTACAAAAATATGCTACAATTTTCTTTGGACACCAGTTAATGAGTTTAAAAATATATTCCATCAATCAAAAAGAAAAAAAAACTCAGACTGATCCTGATAATTTTCTCGGCAGAATTCAATTTAAAAAGAGATGAACACTTTGTGTTTCATGATTCAATCCATTACAATTTCTAGACAAGCGGGGAGAGGGTGCCACTGTGGACCATAGATTGTGAATGATTTTACTTGTAGGGTGCCACAGGGCATTCTGAATTAGATGTGCGATCCTTTCACCCCCTGGGGCATCCTGGATAAAGGGTGCCATTATTCTACCCTGAGATGCCATCATTTCACCCTCTTGGGCACTCTGGATAAGAGGTGTCCTTATTCTCCTCTAAAGTGCCATCCTTTCACCCCTTGGGGTACCTTGGATAAGGGATGCCATTATTCTCCCCCTGAGATGCCATCCTTTCACCCCCTGGGGCACCCTGTATAAGGGGTGTCATTATTCTCCCCGAGATGCCATTGTTTCACCCTCTTGGGCACTCTGGATAAGGGGTGTCCTTATTCTCCCCTAAAGTGCCATCCTTTCACCCCTTGGGGCACCTTGGATAAGGGATGCCATTATTCTCCCCCTGAGATGCCATCCTTTCACCCCCTGGGGCACCCTGTATAAGGGGTGTCATTATTCTCCCCGAGATGCCATTGTTTCACCCTCTTGGACACTCTGGATAAGGGGTGTCATTATTCTCCCCTGAGGTGCCATCCTTTCACCCCCTGATACACCCTGGATTAGGGGTGCTATCCTTTCACCCAAGTTAAGGGTGCCATTTTAGCTCCTCTAGGGGTGTCACCAGTGAGACAAGCCTTTCACCCCTAAAAGGTGCAATGTGTCACCATTAGTTTTAACAGTGTACAGCACGGATAATTATAACGCGATATATAGCGCAAACATAAACAAGGACAGAGGCAAAAAGCGTCTGCACTTGTTAAAATCTGAAGTATAATTGACGAAACAGGATCTTTCACTTTTTCCTCTCTTCCTGCCTATCATTAGTTTATTACTGCATTCTCCATTGTCTTATTGTGCTTTCTTTTAGTGAGTTAGCAATTTCTCACAGACGGGTACCCGTCTGTCACTAACATTATCTTATTTTATTTTATTTCAATTCTATCTCGCATTATTTTTCAAGATTAAAATATTTCATATAAATTTTGACTACATGCGCAGGAAAAATATGCTACATTTAAAAAAAAAAGTTTTATGACTATAATGTAAAAATAGGCGCTAATGGCCAAATGCATGACGAATTTAATTCGCAAAATATACCGAAAAAAATAAAATGCATATTTCATAATAATATTATATTTAATTTTTCCATAGTGCGAGTAATCAAGAATTTGAAATATAACTACATATATTATTATTTAAGTTTTATTTTAACACTAATTTAAAACGTTCATTAAGAAACTTTAACTTTTTTTTCTTGGAAATTCTTTTAAATATTCGTAAAATACACATACATATTTCAAAATCCGAATTAAAATATTTAAACTGAATATAAATTATTTTTCTTTCAAATATGCCTTCAAAGCATTTTGCTGTTCTTTTTAATATAACTATAAAACGATATAAAAGTTATTTACAGGATCATTATTTATGAAATTGTCTCAAAATTGATTAAAAAATCTTTTCCTAATGGCTTTTAAAACACATCCGTTTTATCTTAATTAATATAATTAAGTTAAAAGCATCTGCAATTTGTGAAGAAAACATGTAATTATGATCCGATAAAGTGTTTAAAAGCGGAATATTTCAAACTCATTTTTTTATTATATTTTTCAAAATGTGTTATCTAAAGACATCATGGATAATTATTTCCATTGTATTTGTTTTGATTGTAATATAAGATCTTTATCAGCAATCTTATTTATTGTTATTAATGAGTTAATTATGTGGTACTTTAAGAAGATTCTTTAATAACTTTCACATGAATTTTTCAAAGATAAACACAGCAATTAATTACACAAATATTTAGTTAGAAAGATTTTTATAATAGTACTTGTTTTTTATGTAAGATGCATAAAAATGAAGCTAATGGCATATGTACAGAGTGAACCAAAAATTCTTTTTCCCCCCTTTGAAGTGAATTGATGCACACTCCAATAAACAGTTTAGTATAGGAATATAGACAATGAGTTCATAAACTATGTCAAAAATACCTGCGGTTTCATTTGAAAAGGAAACGGTCATTTTGTTAAACATATTAAATATTTAAAAATTAGAAATAGTATTTTAGTTTCGACAAATTGTCGAAAGTTTTACTCTTTTTTGTCTGAGGTCTAAAGATTATAGATATCTGGAGAAGTGACCACTCAGACTGCATAAACAACGCAATCGCATGAAATGGGAGTGTCGGAATTTTACAATATATACACTGTCACTGGTCTACTTTTAATGTTTTGCCGAACACATTTCTTTATGTGATCACATGTTACACAAAGCAAGGTAAGTCTACATAGGATTTTGTTAAAAAACGGGGTGTCCAGCAAATAAGACACTGATTTCAAAATTAAATTTCTCAAAAACAAAGATTGATAGAATGATGCGGTAAACGTTTTTTTTTTTTTTTTATCATAAACTATAAAAATGGTATACAGAAATTTCGAAAGGTGATTATTTATGCTAAAAGATTGTGCTCTGATTGCAAAGAATGCTTGATTTGACATTTTTCTTGTTTCAGATTAATCGCAGAGAACACGTTTTTCGGCGGAAAGTGCCATATTTTAACGGTTTTTTGAATAAAAATTTTGATACTTTAAAATAAAAAAAAATTAGTTTGAAAAATCATTAAAATATGGCACGGTATGCGAAAAAATGGTTCTCTGCAAGGAATCTAAAACAAGAATAATGTCAAGTCAAGTATTATTTACAATCAGAACACAATATTTACAAAATATTCGCCTATCGAAACTTCTGTACACTGTAAAAAATGTCAGATGTTTCTGAATATATAAAAATGTACTGTAATCAAAAACGAAAATATACAGTAAACTCTTCTAACTCACCCAAGATTTCGAAAACCGTTCCTTTACCTTTAAAAATCCCAGAAAACTATTTGTTTTCAAAATTTAAAGAAGAATTAAAAAAAAACAATTTGTATTAGCTGCCCGTCCTTTTCGGAAACGTTTCTAAGTAGCTTTTTCAGTAAAGTAATCACTTTTCTCAAATCGAAATATCACTTTTTTGGAAGCTACCGATTCATACGAAAATATTTTGATATTCAGAGAACATGTTTATTAGACAAACATACAATTTTAAAAGTATTAATATTAATATGAAAATTAACATTATTTTGATACATTTGCACAAAACCAGTTATGCAGCTGAAAATGTTTACTTGAGAATTGGTAGCATCCGAAAAAGTGATATTTTGATTTGAGAAAAGTGATTACTGTACTGAAAAAGCTACTTAGAAACGTTTCCGAAAAAGACGGGCAGCTAATAAAAATTAATTTTTATAAATTCTTCTTTAAATTTCGAAAACGAATAGTTTTCTGGGATTTTCAAAGGTAAAGGAACGGTTTTTGAAACATTAGGTAAGTTAGAAGAGGCTGCTTTATATTTTCGTTTTTGATTACAGTACATTTTCATAAATTCAGAAACATCTGATATTTTTTACAGTGTATAACATTTTTATAGCTTACCTATCAAACACACCGTTTACCGCATAATTCTATCGATCATAGTTTTTGAGAAATTTAATTTTGAAATCAAGGTCTTATTTTCTGGACACCCTGTATTTTTATTATTCTTAATATAACGAAGAAATACCTTGATTCATGTTTAATAAGAACACAGTTCTTTTAGCTAAAGTCCTACTTCAATTTCTATAAAATTTTTTTATATATAATATTCATGCTCTTAACTCTCTCAGCGGCAAAATATCTTTGTTGCTAAAATGTTGAAATAATACAATGGCAAGAGGATATATTCAAACGCGTTTGAAAATAAGGTAAATATTTTCTTGATATGAATTTTAAATACAATTTTTTTTCCCAAATACCGGTATCATTGTGGATTTGGGCATTTAAATGGAATATATAACATTTCTGAATACATAATAAGGTACCCTGGGGTAATAACGCCAGGCGGGGTAATAACGCCAAGTGCTTATATTTTGCATAATTATGAAATAATCAGATTAATGACACCCATGTGCTCTGCGCAAAAGGGTTTTGAGTCAAATAAATCGCAAAAAACAGCTTCAAGTTAATTTGTTTCATTTTTAGGTCTTATTGTTTTTACAAACAACTAAAATTAACGCTTGATCTAAAATTTGCGACATACGTTTTGTGATGTGAAGACTATCTTTTTATCCGGAAATGCTTTGTTAATTACATAAATTTGTAGTGCATTTCATGTACTTTTAAAATGTTGTTGAATATTTTGGATATCTTCTCGAGATAATTTGTAATTTAAAATGTACTGCGCAATAACTATATCGGGGTAATAACGCCAATCCTTCACATTAATACCCCGGTTGATTCCCTACAGTGGCCGAGCTACATCCTAAATACTGATTCAAATAAACACAGTTAAAACTGTGCAATGTTTCTCTTATTTCTATTTAAGCGGTCCTTTTTAAGCAAAAAGAAGCTCACGGTCTGATATTCTTTTGCCTCATCCCCCCCCCTCCCACACCACACCTTTATTTTTTCTTACACTTTCACAAAAAATTGAACATTTTCAATAGCTTAGAATGCAATTTGTCAATTTCTAAGTTTGTAGAGTTTGTATTTTTAGAATTGGGCTATCTACATGCAATTATTTCATCTTATTTCATAGTTTTGTTTGCATGGCGTTATTACACACATAGGTGGGTAATAACGCCAAATAGCATTGGTCAAGAAAAAACGCCATTACATTTTATGAATACATATCTGTTAAATTATTTTATTTTATATAGATAGTCAATGAGTTGCTGTATCAGATCCTATATTTGTTTGAAAAATACAGTCTAAAACTAAGCCGTGAAAATTGGTAGAACCTTAACGTGGCGTTATTACCCCAGGGTACCTTACATGAATAATCACTTTGGTAACCAGGCGAAGAACCAAGAGTGTGAAAAATGTCATAGCCGGGATCGAAGCCGGGATTCTTGGAATAGCGTTCCAAGAGCTCAAACGTTTAAGCTGCGAGGACAATGACCAACTTAGCATTTATCACTCCCTGCCTTGGTAAGGCAGGGAGGCATAGTATTCAAGATGGCATAGTAAACAAGATGGCATAGTATTCATGAGCACACAATCCTATGGCATAACATGAGACACGAACAAACCCAGTATCGGCATATACTTTTATAATATTTAATTATTTTTTCAATTAAATTTTTAACTGTGAAATTAGCATGGGAAATCGCACTAGGTGATAGCAGAGCACTTTGAGCGTTATTCCATGGGTTCCGGGTTTGATCCCCGACTTGGACATTTTTCACTCTCTTGGTTCTACTCTTGGTTAGCAATGTGACAATTCACGTATTAAATATTCATGTCTTTGCAGCGTAATTTTACTGTTAAAAATTAATTGAAAAATTAATTATATATTAAATATAGAATATTTCACCATATTTCAAGAAGGAACTCCGTACGTACAGTTTACGTACATAATGTGGCACAAAGTGGTGCTCATCAGCATTTTTAAGACTTGTTTTTTTAACCACTTCCAACAAAGTTGAAAAATGTTTATGATTTCCGTTTTTCTATCTGTTTGACCGTCTGTCCGCGCTCTAACTCTGGTTAATATACTCGGATTCTCTAGAAAATTTAGAAGTTTCTTACACTTATTTTAGCACAATCACAACTTCAAGTGAAGTGTGTAGCATGTTTAGATTATTTACACTGAGAGTCAAACTTTTTCCGTTATATTACGGCCAAAAGGAAAAAAGTAATTTTAATGAATTTTCTAGATGTTAAATACGTTGAAAAATAATAGAATTGATATGCACAAAAGAATCTAAAAACGCTGTGATTTTTATAATAAAAATTATTTTAGAAGGGTTCTTTTATGAGTTCTCTATGAGTAATTTTATGAAAAAATATAATTAATTAAATACATTAAAAATTAAATTTGTGGCTGTGTGAAATGTGGGGCGAAAGCGTGGATATATGAGATAGAAAGGGGGGGGGGATATTTTAAACTTTTTGGAACGGTCATGAGATATATAGTCAGATACCTCTCGGATCGCTCTTTCATATTACGAAATTTCCTTCCTTAAGTCCCTCCACGGAGGAAAAATAGTTTTTTTTGCGTTTTCATCACTTTAGAACGTATTTTTTATGGAGTTCTCCGAGAAATATCATTCATAATATTTTTAATTAAAAAAAGAATACTTGTAAAGGAGTTCAAAAAGAGGGTTGCTACATTTGGTCTCTAGGGGGAGCACTTTACCAACTTTTGCCGACACCCCTCGTATGATATATCATTCGAAAGTCTTCTGATTTCTTATTCATATTGTGCCCCTGTCGTGTGCTTTTCCCTTATTCACCTCCCACGGGGCGCATTTTTCTAAATTTACTATACGCGTCAGGTGACATCATTGAAAAGGCCTCTGACCACTTACAGATGTTATATACATCCGATTTCCCCCCCCCCTACTTTTCCCCACGGGAGCACTTTTTAAAATTTTGCTGACATCCTTCATGTGACGTGTTGCTGGAAGAACCTGTGTCCGTTTATTTATGTTATGCTCCTTCCGTAACTCTCCCTCCAATTTGACAACACTTAGGCAGGTTTCTAAAATTAGCTAAACCCCCCACATGCTATATATTGTTTGAAAGATCTCTGACTACTTACTCATGTTATGTACCTCCCCACTACTTTTACCTCGCAGGGGTATTATTTTCTAAATTTAGTCGAAATTTCTCAAGTGACATATCATTGGAATTGCCTGTGACTATTTATTGATACTATGCAACTCCGGGTCCACTCCCCGTACTTTTCAATCCACGGGAAACGCTTTTCTAGATTAAGCCGAGACTTAACACATGTGACATATTGCTGAAAAGATCTCTGACCACTTACTCATATTTAGTCTATCCCGCGCTTTTCACACATTTCGCCCCCACGCTGGATAAGCTATGAAAATTTAGCCGAGAACTTTCATGTAGAACATCATTTTAAAGGCATGTGATCGCTGATAGATGCTATGCACCTCCGACGTCCCTTCCCCATTTTGTCCCCGGGCACTTTTTTTAATTTTGCTGAAAGCCTTCATGTAGGAAATGGTTGTAAATGTCTATGACTACTTATTGATGTCAAGCAGCTCCAGAGCCCGTCCCCTAACTTTGCTTTCAAGTGGGGCATTTCTAATTTAGCCATGTCTCCATATTATATATATTTAGGTAAAGAGATGTGACCATTTACCCATGGTGTATAATTCCAAGGATTCACACCCCATTTCGCTCTTACAAGAGCATTTTTATAAATTTAACTGTATCTTTCACGTGACATGTTATTTGAAACGCCTGTGACCACTTGTACATTAGGGTGGATCGAATTTTTTTTTCACAACGTCAAAACCTACCTATGTGGAAAAGATGTTCTCTTGGATGGAGATTAAGGGAAAAATAATTTAAAAAATTAATTTTAAATTTTACTACTGCCACAATAAGGTTGAATTTCGAAAAAAGTGAAAAAAGACCTAATTTTGGCTAGATGATTTTTGATTCAAAATAATAATTTAAAAAATTATCCGAAAGCTACCTATGCGTAAAAGATGTTATATTATATGCTGAGTATGAGAAAAATGATTTCAAAAATTAATTTCAAAATTTAAATCTGCCGCAATGTGGCTCAAATTTATGCATTTGAACGTTTTTACGGTTTTTTTTTTTTTTTTTTTTTTTTTTTTTTTTTTTTTTTGTAAAATAAAATATAAATTTTAGAATTTTTAACATTTATTGCAATGAGGGGATATTTAATTGATTACAAGATAAAAAACTTTAGTTTCTTATTTAACAGCTTCTTTAGTATTAAATCAAGAAAAATGGTCAACGTTGCCATTGGCGATAATGACGTTCGGTATTGAAAATCGACATAAGATTTTGTAATTCAATTCGATTTTTATAAAAGCGTCTCATATGTATGGTGTATACACAGCAGAAATATTTCCGTGACTCTTTTTATTATTAGTTTTGTAGAATGAGCGTTGCGTGAATAGATGTTATTGATAGTAGATGTTATTGCCACTGGAATGATTGCTGGATTTACCTATTGCTTCTGAAATCATGTCGTTACTAAATCCGTCAGTTAATGGAGGTTCCACACATTTTCCCATTTAATTAAATCTATACAATCCGTCACAAAAGGTCAAAAAGCTGGTAAATGGGAAATATAGATATTTTTTTATGTAATGATTAGGATTACAGCCGACCGTTTGATTTCACTCGCGCCCTGTTAGAATTCATATACAGACATAAATGAAAATACAAAAAGCTTCTAACATGCTGCGAATAATCTTTCTATTTCACCAGTGAAACATTTGTGCCCAGCCGCGGTTCCATCCACGCTGCAAAAAGATGACATAGTGGAATCTCATTGGTATGTAACTAGCACAAAAACCATTGTAGTTGACGCTTGAAGATCAGATCCATATTTCGAATAACACATCCTTTAACATCTATGTTAGCAGATATTCCGTCACAACCGATCGCAAACAACTTTGTTACATGTATATTATTGTTAACACAAAAAAAATGACAAAAAAATGTACATCGTGTTTTCAAATTGTTTGGTACTATCCCAGAATTTACATATATATGGCCGATGTATTCGGAACCAAGTTCTTTTTTCAAGCTCAAGTCTGCTTCTATTATGATTTTCTTCTGTTGTTTTCTAGTGATGTAGTCTGTCTTTACACCCATCAAAGTTTAAAGAAAATGGCCATGATCACAATCTTTTACAAATTACTAAAGAGAATAACTAAAACGATGGAGTGGTCTTTGGTTTGTTTTGTCATGCCGATTTTTTTCTGTCAATAGCATTCGATTCATAGTTTTGTGATATAATGCCCACATCTTGAAGTGCACCAGACACGATGGCAGCACCTGCTTGGTAGGAAATGCCCGAACTGTCCAATATTCTGGCTGATGCCAATCTTCGTCACTACAGGTGATGTGACACCTAGCTCGGCCGAATTTTGGCTTTTCAATGATACCTGATGATGCCACTGAGCTCGACATATAACAGGAGATCCGGCTTCCTATTTCCCAACGTTAACTCCCGCGGTCAGGGCGGATGAATACAGTGACGGCACTTTTAGCTGAGTTTTGGTTCGTATACTAGGCAGAAAGCGCTGTTTCGCTCATTGCCTACTATGTGAGCAGTTTATTAATTTTCTAATTTCTTTTAATTTTCTTGATATAATTATTAACCATATATCATGGTGAGCAGTTGTTCTGCTTACGGCTGTAAAAACCGTTGGACAAAAGAGGGAAATTTGCAATTTCACAGGTAAAATGCCTTTTTTTTTACTCCTATGCACATGTTAACCAGCCACAAGTGTGATACAGTCGAAACTCGTTTTCGAAACTCGAAAATTTGAAGCTTTATTTTGTTGAAATTAATTTGTAAATTGTTCTTTAAAACTATAAACATAATGATAAAAACAAAGTATTCTTTCGTTCAGAAATGATAAAATAAAAATACATATTCGGATAATGAAAAAGCCGGATAATTAAATGCCAATTTCAAAACAACATTATCTGCCGATTTCGAATGGATGTGAAAGATGGGGTTTATAAACAATTTAATTAAAAATATTTCTGCTAAATAAGTACTAATCGGGTAGTTCCTGTTCTTATAGATTACTTACTCTCATTGTTTTTATAATTTACTTAATTAGTGAAGAATAAATTGGGATAATAATAAAGAGATTTCTCCTATGTCTAACATTGAAAAAGCGGACTATTTTTTCTCTCTTGCCTACTATGCTTCTCCGGGTTGTAATTCGGCTAGCAGACGACTGACCGCAGAGTCGGACCTCCTGTTATATGTCGAGCTCAGTGGATGATGCAGAAAATTGAGTTTGCTCTCAATACGTCGGTTTAGTTTACACTCAATATTCATATTCATATTCAAATCTATTGAACTGAAAAAAATAGGCAGTATTTTCGTAAATGGTCTAAAAGACTCTAGT
Organism: Maratus speculifer; assembly: GCA_964019185.1. Lineage (NCBI taxonomy): Eukaryota > Metazoa > Arthropoda > Arachnida > Araneae > Salticidae > Maratus > Maratus speculifer. The sequence continues at coordinate 227,230,849 of OZ025295.1, read as the reverse complement.
AGCTTTCAATATCTTATTTTGTTTTACAAGAATTAAAAAGAGCGCAATTTTTGTCGTTGAATAGTTTAATTTTTCTTAAAATGCTGCTGTGGTAAATTATTGAGATTGAATCTCATTTACAGGTCACTTGTAACTTATTAGCAACTCCTTCTCACTGGCAGGAAATAAATAGATGTTGACCGATTCCTTTCTTTGGTTATTTTTTAAATACCAATATATAAATTTTATAACTTTTTGTAATAGGGAGCATATTTACTGGCATATCAAAGCCCGACCAAAATAGGGTGTAATTCATATCTCTCTCTCTCTTTATTTTTATTTTTTTTAACAACGCCATGGTACAGTAACATTCAAAGTACACTAAGCTACACAATACACAAGCAGACAAATCCTAACTGAAAAAACTGGAACTGCCAGTTTTTCGAAATTTTAAATCACTTTGGAGCAGTATGAAATTTCGAAATTAGTTTTTTTTTTTTTTTACTTAATATCCATGCAATATAATTTTTCTTACGCAAAGGTAGGTTTTGATTGATATTAAAGTGATTATTTTGCGTCAAAAATAAATCTAACCAAAATTAGATCTTTTCCCATTTTTTCAATATTTTATCGAATTTTTAACTTTTTTGTGGCAGTATTAAATTTCAAATTTATTACTTATTATTGTTTTTTACTTAACCTCTATGCGATATAACATCTTTTCCGCACTGTTGGATTTTAAAAATTGTTAAAATAATTAGTTTTTGAAAAAAACAACCTAACCAAAATTCGGTCTTTTTTCAAATTTTTTTGAAAATTCAACCTTTTTGTGGCAGCATTAAATTTTAAAATTATTATTTTTTATTATTTTTTCCTTAATCTCCATACAATAGAACATCTTTTCCGCATAGGTAGATTTTGAAGAATGGTAATTTTTTTTTCGCCATAGACAATCGATCCACCCTATTGTACATATAACATACTTCCGGTGACCCCTTCCATTTTGCATTCTCGGGGGGGGGGGGGGATTTTTCTAAATTTCACCTATACATTTTATGTGATCATCGTTAAAAGCCCTGTGACCAGTTATTTATATTGCAGTTTCTATGCCCCTCACCCGATAGATCCTGTTGGAGGTTCGTTCTGTTGAGTTTTTTTTTTTTCAAGATTTTTTTAGTGCATGCAAAACATGCTTGTTATAAGATGCCGAGGTATCGGGGACCAAGTTAAAGTTTTCATATTACAGGAATACTTATAACTGAGAGGTCCCAATGAAAGGAGTTCCCCGCCGCTAGCATGAACAGTGACATAGTACTTATTTACGACGACTTATTTCAGTTAACCCGCATGCTATTCTTAATAAAATCCAGTTGGATATATTATAAAAGCAATTGGCAAATTGCAGCCATCAAAAAGAAATTTACACAACAGGAAAACATCGAAATGTCCCTAATATCGAGAAAATCGAAAAAAAAAAACTTTCGTAATCGCCCTTTAATAATCTGACATGGCCCGGATAATACGTAAGTACAGATTTTCATTTCACAATTATTTCTATAGTATATGGATTGCTTAGTAGTCATCAATTTATCCAAAGTTCAGTTAGGAAGTAGAGTTTGTCGAACAACATCTTTCGCATAGGCAATCAACTGCGTCAAAACTCACATATAACAATGAGTTGTGGCTATACACTGAAAATTCTAAGCAGAATTCCCTTAATTTACTGAATTATAATAAATGTTTAAATTATTTAAACATGATAAAAATACTAAGAAAAGATTATAAATTGATCATCTTTCTAATTCTAAATTTCGTGAAATTTCGCAGAAACTTGTCAGAATTACTATCATATAATCGTGGTAAATAAGTACCACGTCTAGACTGAAACCATTCGGATCCCGAAAATCTTACATTAAAATCACCATTAAACTTTATTTTTTAAAGATTTATTTTACTTTTCCATAAAGCTATATATACATGTATATATATTTAAATTGTGAAAAAAAAAACGTGAGTAGCGAGTTACATTCAATCTTACATTAAAAGTCGTGTCTGCTAGCATCCATTGATATTAAACTACAGGGTATTTCAAAAATGACCGGTATATTTGAAAAATCAATAAAAACCAAACGGGCAGCGATAGAAATATACCGTTTGTTGCAATATGCTTGGGACAACAGTAAATTTTCAAGTAGATAAACTTTCAAATTAGTTGGAATTTTCAACAACAGATGGTGCTGCAGGTGATTTGAAAAATATAGAAGAAAATTAGTCTGTGAGTTTGCCATTCTGTAAGTCGTCTTTCTGCTGTAAGCGTGTGCTGTTCACAGATTGCAAGTTTGCTGTGAAAAAAATGGTTTATTCCGGTATGCAAATATCGTACTTTAGATTTTCTAGACTGCAGCGCCATCTGTTGTTGAAAATTGTAACTAATTTCGAAAGTTTTTCTGCCTAAAAATTTCCTTTGCCCCAAGCATATTGCAAGAAATGTTGTATTTCTATCGCTGGCCGTTTAGTTTTTATTGATTTTTCAAATATACCGGTCATTTTTGAAACACCCTGTATATGCGATTAATTTCTTTGAGCTTCATTAAAGTATTGACCTTGTGTGCATTACTATAAAACGTGAAGAAATTCCAACCTGGTTCATCCCATTCAGGCCTTCACGATGTGGGATGAACCAGGTTGGAATTTCTTTTAGACCATGGTCTATTTTTTATTTTTTTACAATAGCGCGCGTGTTTTTTGGTGTTTTTATATCTCATTGTCGCGTGTCATTTGCATTGAATATGAAATATTTTGAAATTTTATTTTTATTTATGTTTTAGATCATGGTCTATATTTTAATTTAATTTTTTGCAATAGAGCGCGTGTTTTTTGTTATTTATATCTCATTGTCGCGTGTCATTTGTATTGACCGAGAAATATTTTGAAATTTTGTTTTATTTATATTATGACTATGGAACTTATTTGACGGTTCCGAAACATGTCAATGTATTTTATTTTTATTATAACACCTTTCTTAAGAAAAATTAAAATTTTTTATTAAAATGTTTAAATAAAAGGGGAGTGTTTTAAAATCTGATGATTTAAAAAATCAATTGGATTTAATTAACATTTTATCATGAAAACTTTCTTCGAAAATACCAATTTAAGAGAAATAAAGATGCGTATAAAATTCAATATAAACAAAACTTTTGTATTTGGGCTGTTTTATTTATTATTTTTTTTTTGTTCGCAATCGTGATTAACTCTTGAAAGTAAGATTCTAGATTCTCGAGCAATTGTCTACTGTTTACTATTCATTAACATATTTATTAGGAATTAAAGTTTTACACATTTTTAGGGATTCGTTCAGTGGACGAAATGCTGATTTTAAAAGGAGAAACTAGCAATTATTTATTATTATTATTACAAGATGCCTAACCGATAATGACGTCATATTGTAGAGTCACAGACTCATAGTATGGAGCTATAATATTACTATATCTAAGCAACAGCATAAGTATTAGGGTGGATCGATTGTCTATGGAGAAAAAAAATTACCATTCATCAAAACCTACGTATGTTCTATTCAATGGAGATTAAATGAAATATAACAATAAAAAATATTTTTTCAAATTAATGCTACCGCAAAAGTGTTGAATTTTCGAAAAAATTTGAAAAAAGACCGATTTTTGGCTAGATGATTTTTGTCAAAAAATAAATATTTTAATAATTTTTAAAATCCAAAAATGCGGAAAAGATTACGCAAAAACAATAATAATAATAAATTCGAAATTTTATACTGCCGAAAAAAAGTTGAGAATTCGATAAAATTTGGAAAAAATGGAAAAAAACCTAATTTTGGTTAGATTTTTTTTTAATTTTTATTTTTTTAACGCAAAATAATCATTTTAATATAAATCAAAACCTACTTTTGCGTAAGAGATATTATATTGCATGGAGATTAAGTGAAAAAAAATTAAAAAAAATAATTTCGAAATTTAATACTGCTGCAATTGGTTTAAATTTCGACAAACTGGCAGTTCCAGTTTTTTCAGTGAAGGATTTATCTGCTTGTATATTGTGTAGCTTAGTGTACTTTGAAATATTACTGTACCATGGCGATGTTAAAAAAAAGAAAAATGTATGAATTACCCCCTATTTGGGTTTAGCTTTGATATGCCAGTAAATATGCTCCCTATTATAAAAACGTTATAAAATTTATATATTGGTATATAAAAAATAAACGAAGCAAGGAGTCAGTATACATCTATTTATTTCCTGCCAGTGGGAAGGAGTTGCTAATAAGTTAGAGTAACCTGTAAATGAGATTCAATCTCAATAATTTACCATTGCAACATTTTAAGAAAAATTAAATTCTCTCACGACAAATATTACGCTCTTCTTAATTCTTATAAAACAAAGTAAGGTATTGAAAGCTATAACAGTCTTGTGGATCATTTCCGAAAACACTGCCTTTTTTTCAGTACAATAGATTTGAATATGAATATAAATTTTGAGTGTAAACTAAACAGACCTAGTGCGAGCACATTCACTTTTCTGCGTCATCAGCTGCCATTGAAAAGCCAAAATGTTGATGAGTTAGGTGTCACACCACCTGTAGTGACGAAAATTGGCATCAGCCAGAATATTGGACAGTTTGGACATTTCCGACCAAGCAGGTGCTGCTATCGTGTCAGGTGCACTTCAAGAAGTGGACATTATCTCACAAAAATAAAAATTGAATGCTATTGACAGAAAAAAATTCGGCATGACAAAACAAACCAAATGTCGATAACTCATTTAAAACATTCACAAAGTCAATAAAAACTCATATTTAAAAAACTCTATGAACTGTATTTATTTAACTGGCTCACAACATAGCCGCTCATGGCTACGTTCTCTTAAAAAAATTCTATGAACTCATAAAAACAAACGCAGACGATAAAAATCGTTGCCAAAAATACACAGAATAAATACGACCGAACATACCGGCCCCCGTTGAATGATTTTCATTCAACCACAATTATAATACATTATTACACATGAAATTTTAAAATAAATAATACAACACATGCTAATAAACAATAAATAGCAAATTAAAATGAATAACAATTACTTTTCCAAGGGTAATAAACATATTTTTGACACTGGTCTCTTAAAAAACACTTTTACTACTCTAATAATTCCATCATTACCAGGAAACAACTCTACAATTCTACCTAGAAGCCAATTGCAAACAGCAACATTGTCCTCTTTTATAATTACTAAATCATTTATTTTAACATTTTGTTTTTCAAACATCCATTTTGTTCTTTGTTGTAATGAGCTCAAATAATCTTTGGACCATCTTTTCCAAAAACACTGAATCATTTTAGTAGTTCTTTCCCATAATTTTAGTTTGGAATCTTGAACATTACTTATTTCCGGTTCAACAATAGAGTTGATTGGCCTACCAATAAGAAAGTGGCCAGGAGTCAAAGCATTCAAATCATCCGGTTCAGATGAGAAAGGCACAAGAGGACGCGAATTTAGGACTCCTTCAATTTGTGTTACTACTGTCAGAAATCCTCCACAAGTTAATTTTGCATTTCCCATCACACGTTTCAGATGATATTTGAAGGATTTGACTCCTGCTTCCCATAGACCTCCAAAGTTTGGAGCCCTTGGTGGAATAAATTTCCAATAAACACCCTCACTACTCAAGTATCCAGATAAATTATCGTCAGGAATTCTAACTAAATTATGTAATCGTTTGAGTTCATTATTACTGCCTACAAAATTTTGAGCATTATCAGAAAAAAGACAAGCAATTTTACCTCTCCTAGCAAAAAATCTTTTTAAAGTTTCTATGAAGGCTTGCGAAGTTAATTCAGTAACAATTTCCAAATGGATTGCACGTGTTACAAAGCAAATAAATATGGCTACATATACTTTGTGATAAATCCCTTTACGTTGGTACTTATAATTTATGAGAAAAGGCCCAGTAAAATCTACACCTGAACAATTAAATGGATAGTTCTAAATTACTCTTTCTTTTGGTAAATTTCCAAAGAACTGTTGACATGCGATGGGTTTTGCTTTAAAGCAAATAATACAGTTATGAACTGTTTTTCTACATATTGCACGACCATTTAAAGGCCAAAACTTCTGCCTTAACTTTAAAAGTAAAGCTTGTGGGCCTAAATGTAAATATCGTTTATGAAAATATTCTACTATCATCTGAGTAAGTTTACTTTTATTATGTAGTAAAATTGGAAATTTTTGGTTATCATTTAAGTTACTGTTTGCTAACCTACCTCCTACTCTAAGAAGACCTGCTTTATCAAGAAATGGGTGAAGATTTCTTATCTGACAATTATTATTTACCTCACCTGATTTTTGCAAGGATTTTATTTCCTTGTCAAAAAATTCTCGTTGAACACTTTTTAACAAAAAAGTTTCTGCCTTGTTCAGCTCCTCGAGGTCTAAAGGACCCTCTTTTCTTTCTTTTTTACAAATGCTAAGAAACCTGAAAATAAATCCTAAAATACGAATTATCTTACAATAATTATTACTTAAATCAATTATATCATGCACAAAGGTATTATTAGAAACTGTAAAAAAAGACATGTTTTTAAAGTCATTAGTTTTAAAGTTTTTCAGTTGTTTTGAAAAGTCATTGGAATCAATTGCTTCAGGTATGGTTGTATTTGGATAGTCTTTTTCTTTTAGGAACATTGGGCCACTCCACCACAACTCATTTGAGATTAGCTTATCAGGATTAATTCCTCTTGTTAGAAGATCTGCTGGGTTATGTTGAGAAGGAACATGTCGCCACTGCATCCCTTCAATTAGCTCTTGTATCGTTGAAATTCTGTTCGCAACAAATGTTTTTAGTATGTACGGTTCTTTTTTAATCCATGACAATACTATCATAGAATCTGACCATAAGAAGATTTTGTTTATATTGATCTTGAGAGCAGAAATCACACATTTAATTAGTTTTGATAATAAAACAGCTGCACACAGCTCAAGTTTGGGAACAGTTAATTGCTTTAAGGGGGAAACTCTTGATTTACTTGTCACTAATTTCACTGACATTTCTCAAGATTCTGATACTGATTTGCAGTAAATTACTGCACCATAGGCTGCTTCGGAAGCGTCCCTGAAACCATGTAACTCGATTATAATAGCATTTTTCAATAAAATACACCTACTAATTTCAATTTTGTTAATTAACTGTAGATTATCTGAAAACTCTCCCCATTCCTTAGCTTCTTTTTCCGGTAACAAGTCATCCCAATTTAATTGCAATAACCACAATTTCTGCATAAATATTTTCGCTTTAATTATAATAGGAGATACTAATCCAAGAGGATCAAACAAACTTGATATAATTGATAACACTTGTCTTTTAGTGACATTTACCTCATTATGAATTTTTACATCGAAACTTAAACAATCTTTTCTCGATTTCCACAAGACACCTAATGTTTTGGATTCTTCTGAATCACCAAAGGGGTATATCTTGTCATTTGTTTGGTAAAGCTGTGGAGCATTACTGCACCATTTATGTAATAACATTCCTCCGCTGTTTAAAATTTCTATTAATTGATTTTGGAGCTCTAATGCAGAACTTAAAGAATCAGATCCAGATAAGATGTCATCCATATACATGTCTTCTCTCAGCACGGGTGCTGCTAAAGAAAACTTGCTTTCTTCATCCCTAGACAATTGAAGTAGTGTTCTCATGGCCAAAAAGGGTGCACTAACAGTACCATAAGTAACAGTAGTTAGTTCAAAATTCCTTATTGGTTCGTTTACACCTTCTTTCCATAAAATTTTTTGTAGTTTCCTTTGATCTGGATGAATAGAAATTGCTCTATACATTTTTTGAATATCTGCAGTGAAAGCGATAATATATTTTCTAAATCTCAGCATAATTGAGAATAAATCATCTTGTATTACACTCCCATTATACTGAATAGAATTAAGTGAGTCTCCTTTTGTCGTTAAAGAAGAGGCGTTAAAAACTACTCTCAAAGGTGTTGACATACTTTATTCTATTCCTCTATACACTCCAAGGTGGGAATGTAATAGGATCCATTTTCTTCCTCGCTTTCGTTAACTTCGACCATGTGGCCTAACTTTTGGTAGTCTTTTAAAAAATCGGAATATAATCTTAAATACTCGGAGTCCCTTGCTAGGCGATTCCATAAAGAATTCAATTTTTTAATTGTTATCTGTTTAGAACTTCCTAATGTAGTTGGATCTTGTTTTAGGGACATTTTAACAACGTATCTACCGCTTTTTTTTCGGGTATAATTTTCTACGAAATGTTTTTCACAAATTAAAGTCTCTTTACTTTTTGGTTTTTCTATCTCGATATTTTCTATTTCCCAGAATTTTCGAAGTGTTTTATCTAAGTTAATTTCCTTCTTTATTAAACCACAATGAACTTTATTTTCATTTTCTATTGGAAAACTTCCAGATACTACAAAACCGAAAACTGTGTCTTGCAGAATAAGATCAGAATTATTAATACGAATCTGTCCCGGTTTTAAAAGTTCATAGAAA
>OZ025295.1:227163226-227222226 GCA_964019185.1 Maratus speculifer | reverse complement strand
AAAAATAATAAATTCTTTAACAATTAAAATAAGTGCACTATTAAAAAGGTTTAATTTTCTAAAGTTTAACTAAAATTCAATAAATATTTTATTTATCATTTTCCAGTTGCAAAATTTTAAAGTTTTGTATAACATTTATATATGTTGCATTACCGAGCTATAAAATTAAGAATAGAAAATTAAACAACCGAATTGAAACCATATATATGTATGAATTCGAATTCATTTTCTTTTTGTTTTAGATAAGCAAAAAAATAAATGTTCAAGGGTAGAGAATCAACCGGCTAAAAATTATCTTAATATACCTCAGGGTCATTTAAACAAAAACTAGTAAGATTTTCTTTTGATCCTTGGGAACTATTTCTCTGTGTAAACTCTTGAGACTCAAGGCTTATTTATCTTTGAAGTGCTTATGCGAAGAGGAAAAAAATTACAACTTCAAAGATGTTTATTTGAAGATTTTGTTTCTTTTCCGACTTATTAAAATTTAAATGTTTGTGCCTCAAAATATATATATATACATAAAATAAAACACTCCTCAACATTTTTTTTTTTCTGTTACATCTTAAAGGGGCCGTAAACTTAAAAAAATGGCTAAAAATTAGATTTTCTTTTTTTCATATTAAATGAAAGGGTGTTTAGTTGTAAATTTTTTGACAGCTCATTTTTACCATACAGCAAATATATCATGATATATTAGAACTTTTGTCTCCACACTGAACACAATTACCCATATATCAAATAAAACTTTAAATGTCTTTTTTTTTCATGTTCAGGTTTTCGTTATTTCCCTGTTTTAAAATGGAAAGTTTTACTTATTTATTTATTTTGATCTACAGATTTAAACCTGTTTGTGTATGCTCTTTATATGTGATAAATATGAACTTGGAATTAGCCTTCAAGATTTTTCTATTTAAAAAATAAACGTATATGAAGAGGTATTATATTTCATCCTTTTTCTCGCTCTAAATATCAGTAAAAATATTTATTAAATGTATCTAAATATCTACGTGCAAACGTCCGTAATACACATTCAAAAACCTTAAATTATGTGCAAAAGTATTAATATTTATAAAAATTGGTATTCTAGGTTAACCCGTCGACCAATTTCGCCAAATTATACAAATCGCCAAACTAATTGCCAAATAATACATATTGACATATTTTTCATTTAAAGTAATGGAAAAATCAAATAATTAGTAGAATAATGATAAAAATATAAATAAAAAATCGAAATAAAAATCAGTTAATGATGTTTTAAATACGTGTATCGTATTTAATATCATTGAATGTGACATTCACGATCTTCAATTATTGACATTTAATCTTATTTTTTGGCCAACAGGATAACGTAGTAGTACTTAAAAATTATTAGGGATTAAAAAGAAAACAATTATTATTATTATTATTTTAATTTTAATTAAATGTACAGAAATTTACTTTTTCAAAATTATCTCTTAGTTCAATAAAAAATGAGCAGATCTCACCATGTGAACCATATTAAAAAAAAATAAACAGAATTCTTGAATGGGCAAACTATGCGCTTAAAACAATATTAAAATGTTTAAACAATAATAATCTATATAGAAAAGGAAGTTCTTTTTCTGTGTGTTGCATTTTTTGGGAATGGCTAGGTAATTTTAACATAGGATGGAGTCTAAAATTTGAATCAGTGTACAAGAACATAGGTCTGAAAGCATATGGATTTGAAAAGTTTTGTTTTATTTAATTCTTGATATTCATAAAAAAATTAATAACAATCTCAAATTAATGGGGATCTTTTTTTTCTATATATTCATCTGCTGCCATACTGCGGTTTTTCAAACAAACAGAAATGGAGCGTTATTATTATTAACTATTTGGAAAATAGTTGTTGTCTTTGGTAAAGAACTGAGAAATCTTAAGTATATCTGAATCTTTTTATTGGTTGAAATCCGCAACTTTTTTTCTATTTTATTCGTTTTCTTATTGATCTATGTTTAATGTCCAAAAATGGAGTACTTCTGTTTTTTTTATTTTTTTCGTTTTCTGATTGATTTATGTTAGATGTCAAGAAATGAAATACTTCTGTTTCCATAATGATTAACAAAATATTAAAAAACTACAAAAAGATTTATTAACTTAAAAACAAATTGAAATAAAGTTTTCAAATAAATTGAACTTAAAAGTACATTTTTGTCTCTATACGACGGTGTAAAAATTTAAAATGTGTGATGTTTATAAGTTTAAAAAGTTGCAATACCGAAAATTATAAAACTAAAACTTCATTTAAAAATTGTATATTATCGGTACAGGAATATTAATTTTTAATCCATGGCGTACGTAATATAGTTCTCTGTTATTACGTAAACCACGCTTTGATCATCATAAAACTGATGTTTATTATTCTTATTTTAAATATAGAATTTATTTATAAGTATAAAATTTTTGTCTTTGAAAACATAATTTTCCAAACAGTCGTTGTAATATGTTAAATTATTTTTTTATGCTTTTCTTTATTTTATTACTATTATTATTATTTTATTTTAATTTCCAATAACGATTCCCCTAGTATTACATTTGAAAACTAAAATGTAAAAGCATGCGTCAAGCATAAATTACCAAAGCTTTCCGTCATATTCAGAATATTATAATAAACCTTCGCAGTTTAAAAAGTAAAAAATGACGATTGAATAAAGCATTTTTTAAATTTATAACACTTTGAAAAAAAAATTAACCAATTTAGCCATTTACCATTTGCTCTCCGAGGGGATTCCCACTGATCATAACTCACTCACGTAAATGGGTACTCCAAATGCTCTGGATACCAGTATTTTAAGGGGACAGTGGACCTTTATTTGAGCAAAATCATCCATAGCAAAATCGTCAGAAAAAAAGGTCTATTTCTGGGGAATAATAGTACCTAAAGAGTTTTTTCTTATTAAAATATCATTTATGAAGATTTTAAGGAGTAAATAATAAAGATAAATGTATTTATATACTTTTAAATCTGTTTTTATCAAAACTAATTTTTCAGCGTTTTTAGATTTTTGAACTGCTCCTTGCGTCTTATTTTTTGATCAACATTTATAAAATTGATAAGGAAGTATCCTGATATTATTTAAAAAGAAATTGTGTAAGCTTTTTAAAATTCGCCTTCATTAAGATAATCAAATTTTATTTTTTACTTATTAAAAGGCAAAATTTTGAAGAAAATCGATAAGGAATTTAGAAAAAAATCGGTAAAATATTAATTATTCAAGAGATTTAAAAAATCTTACACAAATTTGTTTATAATATAGTTTTAAGTGATAAAAATGCAAAAGCAAGAAAATATTTCAAAAATTAAGACACGAGGAGCATTTTAAAATTTCGTTTAAAAATTTAAATTTTTGTAAAAAAAAAATTACAAATTTTAATAAGATTGGAAATTTTTTTAAGGTATTCTATATGCTTTTGGTGAAATGTATATATCCACAAAATTTCATACTGCTATGATAAAAATGAATAAAATAAATTTTTAACGACCACCGTCCCCTTAAAGAAAGAAAGAAGAAAGTATTGTAATCGAAATTTTTCTCGACTTCCAGGTTTCGAAGGATTTACACGTTTTAGGGATCAGTGATTCCAAAAAGCATGTTTTTTTATGAAATGTCTGTCTCCGTGTGTGTGTCTGTGTATGTATCTGTGTGTCTGTGTGTCCGTATCTCGCCATTCTACCATAAAAAAAATTCAAGATACGCATGAAATTAAACCAATTCATTTTTAACGTTTTTAATGTGGCAAGCAGTTTTTCCTTCAATTTTGAAATATTTCGGGGAAAGGGGCGCTGCAATAGTGATTGTTGTGCATTTTCAAAAATTGTACCACATAAAAGTGTATGAAGTTATACATACATATAATTGAGCCAAATGAATTTTGTAAGTGTTCGCGTATGGCTAATTGGTCTACCCTGAATTTTAAAAAATCCCTGTCAGCTTGGCCTATAGGCGGAAGTAGATTTCGAAGAGTGTTCATTTGAACAACAAAAAATAAAATATGATTAAAGATAAACCCAGTTTAACAACTTTATTTGGCCGCTTTTGAAATTTTTTTAATTTTATTTTTCTATAAGAACTGATTTTATCAGATCATCTTAAGCGAAATTAGGCTCAAATGCCCCTTTTGACAACATATTTTGAAATATATTCTGACTTTATTGAAAAATCGACCAATACGGTATATTATACAGGGTGTCCCCTCTCAACGGTGGCCAATGGCTAATTTCTAAACCGTTGGTCATAGACATATAGTTCCAATTGCAAAAATGCTTTAATAAAGGTAAAGAATTATTTTTTAAGCGATTTAGGTCAAAAAAATGTTTTACAAAAAAATTACGAAAATTAAATTTTTATACGGTCCCCCGTTCCTATAAGTGATATTTAGAAAATTTTTACCACTACTTTAACAAGTAAGACAAAAAAAGTCCCATTCCTCTGCAATCAAAATTGACCGAGTTATAGCTGTTCAAAGTTGGAGCATATTTTTTGCTGCAAAATAGGGGTCAGTCACAAATTTACTAGAAATAAAAGTAAACATCAGATAGAAAATTTAACTTTAAACATTGAGGGTAAATTTTTTTTTTTACAATGTTGTTTCTGAATTTTTGTTGACATTTACATGTTAAAGTAAAATATGCAATTTGTGCTAAAAATAACAGAAATTTTGTTAAATTAAACTATGAAAAGCAACCGTCACAAATTTAAAGTTCTATTAGATTACTCAACCTAATAGAATTTGATGTAGTCCTATAAAATAAATAAATAAATGGAACGCACCTAAAATCGTATTATTACATTAACATCGGGTTTTAATAAGTATGGGAATTGAACCTCAATCAGATATTTGGAAGTGAGTTAAAATTTGAATATAAGTTTTGAACTAGGAAAATTTACATACGAAAACTATGAATAAAATAAAAGCTTATCAAAATAACATACCTTTTTAAAATAAAATCACGAAAAGAATCAGCTTCATTTACTTATAAAATAAAGCATACGTAAAAATACAGTTGAGGATATGAATTTCAAAACTCGACTTATTGCTTTTTGATTTCTCTGTCAGTCTATACAAACCTCCACTATTGTAACAATGCAATCTCAAAATTTATAATGAAAACCAATAGATGCATTTTAAGTTTTTTCGTTATTTCCCAAAATTTGATATTTTCGATAAAGAGAATTTTGAAATTTATGTATTCAGTTATTTTAATAACCAATCTAGCAGTTAATTAATTATAATTAACACTACCGTAAAACTTATACGGTGACAGCGCCTTCAGTTAAATCGCTCATTTAAAACATTTTGTAATTGGAACTATATGTCTGTGGCAAATAGTTTAGGAATTAGCCATTGAACAGCGTTGGAAATAGACGCCCTTTATAATACTTTAGCACTTTGTGTACGTTCCCTTAAAGCTTCGTCCAACTCATCCATTTTCAGTTGCAGAAAAGTGATTTAAGTCAAGAAATTTAAAGTTTCATAACTCGGTCAATTTTAATGTTACATGAATGGGACCTTTTCTGTATTACTTGCTAGAGTGTTGAAAAAATTTTACTAAATATCACTTATAGGACCGGGGGACCATATAAAAATTTAATTTTCGTAATTTTTTAGTAAAACATTTTTTTGTCAAAAATCGCTTAAAAAACAATTCTTTGCCTTTTTTAAAGCATTTTTGCAATTGGAACTATATGTCTATGACCAACGGTTTAGAAATTAGCCATTGGCCACCGTTGAGAGGGGACACCCTGTATAGTTCCTAAATAACAAAAAACTGTCAATTGAATGCGTTCGAGAGCAAATTTGAATTTAAAAATGAGTCATAAAATAACCAACTTGTTATTTGAATATATATCCAATCCTTTAATCATGATCGCTTCGGGAAATTTTGTGATAAGTGCCCACTTTAACAGCTTTTTTTAAAAATATATTCAACCTTTATCAAAAAACTGACCAATAGGAACATTATACAGTCCTTAAATTAGAGAACCTGCCAATTGCATGCGTTTGAGAGCAAAACTGAATTGTGAAATGAGTCAGAAAAAAAGCAGTTTTTTATTTGCATGCCTCAATTTTCAATCACGATTGCTTCTGGTTTATTTTGTTAGAAGTGCCCATTTTGGTAGCCTTTTTTGATATATTCTACATTTACAAAAAACTGGCCAATACACTACATTATACAGTTACTAAATAACATAACCTGTATATTGGATGCGTTTGAGAACAAAAATGGATTTAAAAATGAGTCAGAAATAATGCAATTTATTATTTGAATACTTCCTCAATTTGTAATCACGATCACTTCGGGAAATTCCCTTTCAAAATACCCTTTTTGTCAGCCTTTTTCGAAATATATTCTGCGTTTATCAAAAAACTGGCCAATACTTCACATTATATAGTTTCTAAATAAAAGGATTTGCCATTTGGATGCGTGTAAAATCAAAAATGAATTTAAAAATGAGTTAGAATATATGTAGTTTGGATATGAGGAATTTTTTCCAACTTTTATTTTTATTTAATTTATTTTTCCATAAGAATCAGTCCTATAAAAAACTTGTCAATATAAAAATTGCAGATATTACTGACCAGATGTAAAATAAATTTAATCACATTTGACAGCTTAAGAATTGGAGAAGTTATGGATTTTTTTTCTTTTTCCACCCCCCTTTTTCTTTTCGTTTTTAATTTTCTCATCTATAAAAATTGGTCCAATCAAAAACTTATAGATACAAAAAACTTAGATAATTTTGAGAATATAAATACAAAATTTAATTGGATTTAATATCAGGAGAATTGGCGAAGTTATAAATTTTTTTCTTCCAAAAATCCTCTTTTTTTCCCCTCCTGAGCCCTTTTTTAATTTTATAAAATATCTGTCATACCTAAACATTTTCCCTATTTCTTAGAAATATTATAAACTTTAAACTGATTTGATATATATTTTAACTAATAAGTTACAGCGTTTTTTCTGTTTTCACAAAAATCTTTCCTGTTTCCACCCCCTTGGTCCGATTTTACCCATTAACGAACTTGACCGAGATTTTATACTCCTTGATTTTATGTATCAGTTTTGTTTAGATTGGAGCAGAATTATAAATGTTATTGCGTGTAGAAGAAAGTGAAATATATATATATAGATTGATAAATAGATGGGCTGCTTAATAGTCTCTGCTTGTTAACCAGGAGAAGACCTTTTATTGCCTTCAAGGAGGACTTAAAGGAATCCACTGGGAGCAGAGACTTAATGTCCAATCCGCACCTTCCATCGGTACAGCCTGTTAGTACTCTTGCCTAGTGCAAGGAGAACGAACGCGGATGGGCTTCCGACAACCCACTTCGCCCGCTTGGAGGAATTTGGCCCCAATATTCCTTATTTTAACATGAATTCACAAAGCAAATCACGGTAAAAAGCAAAAGGCTATCCTTACTGTTTTCCAAATGCCTCGAGAAGTCAGATGTATCAGAAGATTGGAATAATGCTGTGATGGTGGTACTTTACATGAAAGGAGAGAAGGAAAACATTAAACATTACTGTCGGATCAGCTTAGTGTCAGTGATTTATAAAAATTTCACCAAAGTTTTAACGACAAGACTTGTATCAGCTCTGGACTCAGCTCAACCTAGGGAACAAGCAGGATTCCGAAGTAGATTCAGCACAATGGATCATATCCAAACAGTAAGGGAACTCATAGAAAAACATAAAGAATATAATTTACCTCTCTGCCTTGCCTTTATTGATCATGAAAAAGCATTTGATTCCGTCTACACATCAGCAGTAGTAGAATCTCTGGAGCACATTGGTATAGACAAACCTTACAGCAATATCATAAAGAAGATTTACAAGTAAGCGACAGCAACCATCCGATTAGATAAAGGAAAAGCGAAGATCAAGCTCGGAAGAGGAGTAAAACAAGGAGATACCATTTAACCTAAGCTTTATAGTGCTGTCTTAGAAAATATATTCAAGAAGCTGGATTGGGAAAACAAAGGGATTAGAATAAATGGAGAATATTTAAGTCATCTCCGGTTCGCTGACGACATTCTAATTTTCAGTAACAACCCTGAAGAATTGAAAAATATGCTAAAAGATCTTGCAGAAGCTAGCATGTATGTAGGATTAAAAATAAATTTAGAAAAGACTAAGGTTATGTTCAATTCATTTACATCAAAAAAGAAAATTGTCTACAAGAAAACTGAGATTAAAGAAGTGCGAAGTTATGTATACATAGGACAGAAAATATCATCGGATAATAGTATCATGAATAAAATCAATAGAAGAATAAGAAATGGGTGGAGTGCTTTTAGGAAGAACATTATTATTCTAAAGAGTAATATGCCTCTTTGTCTGAAAAGTAAAGTGTTTAATCAATGTATTTTACCTGCACTAACTTACGGAGATGAAATACGGACACTAACTAAATAGATGATACAAAAACTACAAACAGCACAGAGAAGTATGAAAAGATGTATGCTAGGCATAACTAGAAGAGGCAGAAAAAGGATAACCTGGATAAGAAATCAGACAAAAATGTTTGACATCCTTGAAATTATCAAACAACTAAAATGGCAATTGACTGGGCACATTGCAAGAAGACAAGGCAATAGATGGAGCACAAGTATACTACAGTGGTATACCAGAGATGCAACCCATATAGCACAAAAGCTCCTCAATACCTCCCCAGGAGCTCCAAGTCACCCTATATTGCTCCTAACTCTAACATGACAAGATAAGGATGTTCTGGGGAAGAGTCTTTTACGGTGTCCTCAGGAGTGAGCTCCCAGAAGCGTCCCACGGAGCAACTTCCCAGGGACGCTACTCCTGTGGAAGTACCCGGTTAGTCATTCCTGGGGAAGTGATGATGAAATAACAGTGCTGGCGCCATCTCGTGAGTGATTCTGGAGTACAATACTCAATTTCTTTTTATTAAAATATTGAATTCAATTTGATCGGTATCAATTTTTTAATGAGTTAGTTTTATTTTATTAATTATTCGATTTCTTATGTTTTTAGCAAGTTAGATAATTGCTATTAAATTGTAATTATTTTTTATTATTGCTATAACTTTTCATCTTTTTTACTTAAATTAAAATTTTTAATTTATTATTTCAGTAAATTCCTATTTTTATGTACTAATTACTATTATGTATCTTTTAAACCAAACTTTGTTCATTTATCAATATTTTATTAACTATTAATAAATAACCAATTGGTTTTGCTTTATTATTATTATTACTTTTTTATTAATTAAGAAATTAATTTAACTTGAACTAAATAGTAAGTTTCTAAATTAATACACTAAAATCTCTAAATAAACGACAATTCTAGATCATACATTTTTTTCTGATATTTAGATGTAAAGGTATTTATGCAAAGAAAAAAAAAAAGAGATTCTTAAAGTAAGTTTGTTCATAAGTACCCGTTTAAAACATTGTTATGAAAATTATCTAAATCGAGTCCTGATGCATCTTAATATCAGATGTTAAATGTTTATATATATATGTAAAGATATAATTAGCTAACATACTTACTAAGCACTATAAAAAAAGTGTCGCGACGAAACTAGACATTTTCATCACAGCACATAACACCAACTCAAACATAGTACAGTTCCCTTTAAATGGTACCTTAGGATTTAAATATATAAATATTGAGCCGCCCCTCCCCCCCTCCCCAATGCATACCAATACGTGGTTTATTTAAAAAGGTTTTCTGTTTAAAAAGTATACATTCCTATAAAATCAGTTAAAAATTATAAAATCACGCAAATTTAAAGTTTAATTTAGGTTATTATCAATTACCTAGCCAGTGTAATTTATGTATGTGTTGAGTATAAGAAAATGTTAGCTAAATAGAAGCATAAATTTAAGTGTCATTTGCCAATAATTTGATATCTCTATCCACCCATTATTAACTGAACCCACCCAATATTTGTGTATTTGTTCAAAATTTTTTTTAAGCACACTCAATATTTTTCAAAAGTTGGTGCCACTGTTTCTGGTGGTTTAACCTATTTTATTCTTTTTAAATGTAAGTTGGACTTATTAACAAATTATTTTTCTAATATCTTTTATAGATTATCAAACATAATAATATTATTATTATTTAAATTCTGAAAGATAAATTGAAGTTTTTATTTTGAAAACTTCAGAAATATGAATATTTTTTGGTTTTGAAATTACAGATAAATATTTATCTGTATTTCCTTAATAACAAATAATTTTTCACAATTTTCAACTGAAAAATATATTACATTACTTAAAACCTTCATTTAACAAACCGATTTTATATACTTCTGATTTGATATATTTCTTTCGTTTCGGATATCTATAAAGGATGGAATTTCCTGTTTCACCATGCATATATTCTTATGTTACAATGAGAATATTATAACATAAACAACTGCATACAATACTCTCAATCAGGCAGTACAGTACTCTCTGCATACAATACTCTCCAAAGTTAAATCAATTAGACTCAGCTCAGATTAGCTTTCCCGCACCCCTCCCCCGAACCAGTTTAGTCAGCTGAGAATGTTATTGCAATATTTGCGGAAATCACTCAATGAGAGAGAAAAATAAAAGCGTGTATTTCCAAGAATTAGAAATCAGACTATTTGCGAGTTAGTAAGAAATTTTTTTACAAACAAATTTGTTCGTAGGTGTAAAAGAAAATATATATATATAATAGTTTGGGATTTTTAAGATCGGTGATAAAAACATCTTATATTTTAAATAAAGATATCAGTTCTTTTAGGCTTTTAAAATTGCCTAAAATCTTAGTTACTAAAAATACTTTTTGAGAAGTCAACAACTGAATTTCTCATCGTTGATTAAATGAAAAAAGTGCATATTGTATTTTTTATGCACAGCTCTTAAAGACTATTAAATGAAGATTTAACTGTAAAATAATTTAATTTATGACTAAAAGAAAATAAAATGGTTTTGTAACAGATTAAAATTTTATTAATAGTTTCTTTTTTATGTAATTTAAGCAGTGTTTCAATGTAATGATGGAATTTTACAATTGATTTTCACATCAAATCCTGATACAACAAAATGATACAAGTTTGTACAATGGGGTGTTTTCGATGACAATACAAAATTATAATAGTTTTACAATGTTATAAAATAATACAGTGGTTTTACAGTATTTTTTAATCCCGCGACAAGTGGTAAATCTTCAAACATCTGCAACTTGTACCGTCGTATAAGAATTTCATAAGTAACGGATTTAATTATGTATAAATAAATGCTCACCAAAATATGCCAAATCTTTTTTAAACTGATTTGTTGATTGGTCGTATTTATGACGGCCAATTATCAATATGAGGGACATATCAAGAGAGGGGGTTGCTCTCCATGAGGATCTTTCTAAAGGAAATCCAAGATTAGAATGAAACCGCGGGAAACTCCGAACGATTAAGCCGACGGGTGCGATTCAGCACCTCCGATCTACCAGTTTCGAGAGCAGAATCTCTTGACTGCTGGTGAGGCCCACTATGAAACGAACTTGGACTTGGCCCAATAGGAAAGAAAAGACTAAGCAAATTTATATATTTTTTTCATAAATTCGTATAATAAAAACACTTTTTACCAAGCGTAATTAAAAAAAATCTATTACAATTTCTGTAAAAAAAGTAAGAGAGAGAGCAAAAAAGTTTTATTTTTGAAAGGATTCATTTAGACTTTATTTGTCAATATATAAGAGAAAAAAATATCATAATTTTAAAGGAACTATGTGCTATTATATCTCTTGCCTTTTTAATCTCTGGAAATAATATTACTATTAACTAAAATTAAACTTTATAGGGGATATCATCAGTAATGTTTTGCATCATTGATTGTGTGTCAAAATATAGTTCATAATCAATTTTCTAACAACAGAATGATTTTAATGGATTTTAAGTATTAAAAGCTAAAAGGATATTTTTATCATTTAAAAATACAATTTCATGTAAAAATTTTAAAATTCGAATACATTTATGTTATAATAAATAATTATTGATAACTTATTTTGAATTATTAATTTAAACTTATGTCGAATGTATGCAAAAGGCAAAAAAATGAGAACAATTCCTTGTTTTGAGTTTCAAAAGGGGAGAAAAAAAGCATGTATACGTTATAAACTTTTTTCCTTTACTGACTTTACAGCATAACGGTCAGAGCGCGCGTCCAGAATACCAAAGTACTCGGGTTAAAATCCGGCAGGAAAAATGAAGGTACGAAATTTGTTCCCGTTCTGTTATATGTGAATCCGTCTCAATAATAGGGGAAAAACAGCATTCACGTTTTCTTCTAAAAAATAAATTAAATTAAATCATAGCTTTATTATTTTTAACATATTAGTGACCTTGAAGTTTCCCAAAGTTCTCCTATACATCCTCTATCACTTCCTCAAATCTTCCCCAGAACCTCCCAGGGAGGACCCTGAAGGAGGACCCGAGGAGCCCCCAGGCTGGTGTAAAGCGGACATTTTCGGTTCCTGGGGATCTCCTTGTGACAATTTTCCGCATTCTAAGAGATGCCTGGGGGATGACGGTCCTTGGATGTGAATCCTCCCCAATACATCCTGATGTGGCAAGTGTCCTATATGGGAAAACGACCAAGAAGACGACCACAGTTAAGATGGAGTGATGAAATTAGAAAAGTGACTGGTGTAAATTGGATGACGAAAGCACTAGACAAGAAATATTGGAAAAATCTGGGGGAGACCTACATCCAGCAGTGGATCGAAAGTGGTTGATTATGATGATGATGATGATGAGATAGATAGATAGACCTATATATATATGTATAAACTTTTTTACTGATGATAGTTTTGGGGTCTAGAAGTCATGATCAGTGTAAATGTGCAAAAAATTTTAAGAAATTCCAACATATGAGCGAACGCAATTGGTAGTATTTCATACGAAATCTACCTAATATTTCATACGAAATCTACCTAAAAATCCATCGGAAGGGAGGCGTTTTTGTGTCATTTTCAATATTCTGCCACCGAAACGTGTATGAAGTTATGCATAGAATTGAACAAAATTTCTTTTGAATATTTTTGGCTATGACAAGCTGGTCTTCTTCCAATTTTGAAATATTCCGCCAGAATGGGCCTCTTGAACTGTCGAGCAAGTTGCGTCAAAATTTAGAAAACGTCAATTCACCTTAAAGACAAACTGTACCTCATTTTCGATTAAAATCCGCGTATTAGTTCTTGAAATAGAGCTCTTGTGGAAATAAGGAAATTTTTTTTACAGCAGCTCCACCTGCTGAGCAACTTGTTCCCGAAACTACTCACCACGAATATATATCAGGAACTAACAGCTTATCAATTTTCATTAAATTCCGTGCGTTAATATTTGAGTCAGAGTGCCCACAAAATTTGTGTCATATACAGACAGATATTGTGTAAAAACTTTTTTTCGTGTCTTTGATCCCTAAAACGTGTAAATACATTGGAAACCGGAAGTCAAACATTTTTGTAAATCTCACACTTTTTTTTTTGTAAAGATAGAAGAAAATAAAAAAGAGTGTCTATCCTACAAATATCTCTGTTCTATGAATTTCTGACAAGTTACAGAGAGAGAAATGAATGACTTAGCATAAAATAATGTATTCTCTATAGAACAAAATCTATCCGAACATGTCTTCTTAATCTATTGACACAAGAATTCTTTTGTGTGTGTTCGTTAAGCTATTTGTCTTTTAGCTGGTTATATTTATCTTGTCACTCATTATTTTAGTATATAAGTCTATAACTACATAGAGAAATTTATCTGCATATCGATAAATTATTTTGATTCTATAAACGTAATTATGTAAGTTTTCATGCCACATACGTCGTATATAAAGAAATATTGTTTGGTTCATGTTTTAAATCTATTAAAATATATACGTATATATATATTCTCGTTTTTTTACCATTTTGTATTTTTTAATATATATAATTATCGCGATATAGTTGCTGATATATTTTGCTTTTCCTAGGAATACAATATATTTGTTATTAAAATTTCACATCGCCACATAAAATGGAATATCTTTGATTGACATATATCCATATGCATAAAACTGTTTAAAATATTACAAATTATAAATAAAATAATAAAATAGAAGTTACTTTGTAATGTTTTTGTTCACACATACTGACTAGCGCATAAGAAGCAAACTAATTTAAATGTTAATTTTTTATTATATATTACCATTCAAATTAATTTGCAGCTAATGTGCAAGTCAGGAACTAACTGTATATAAGTTTTTATTAAATCTCATTTAGTTCATCTGCATTAGTTCTTGAAATAGAGTGTCCACAAAATTTGTGTCACCTTTACAAATAGACAGACCAAGTCATAGACTCACAGACAAACATTTTGTACAAAATGTCTGTCCTATAAATGTCTGTTCTACGAATTTCTGACAAGTTAGAGAAAGAAAAATGTATGACTTAGCATAACATAATATATTCTCAATAGAACAAAATCTATCCGAATATATCTTGTTAGTCTATTGACACAAGAACTCTTTTGTGTGTGTTCGTTAAGCTATTTGTCTTTTAGCTGGTTATATTTATCTTGTCACTCATTGTGGTAGTACATGCCTATAACTACATAGAGAAATTTATCTGCATATCGATAAATTATTTTGTAAGTGAGTAATTATGTAAGTTTTCATCCATGTAAATATATATGTATATATATATAAATTCTCATTTTTTTATCATTTTGTATTTTTTAATATTTATAATTATCGCGATATAATTGCTGATTTATTTTGCTTTTCCTACGAATACAATTTATATTTAATTAATATTTCACATCGCTACATAAAATGGAATATCTTTGATTGACGTATATCCATATACATAAAACTGTTTAAAATATTACAAGTTATTTTGTAATGTTTACGTTCATAATGACTAGCGCATAAAAAACAAAGTAATTTAAATATTAATCTTTAATTATATGTTACCATTCAAATTAATTTGCAGCTAATACTCAAGTCAGAAATTGCGTATGAGTTTTTATTAAATCTCGTACATTAATATTTGAAATATAGTGTCCACAAAATTGGTGTCACATTTACAGAAAGGCAGACCAAATCACAGATTGCAGACATACATTTTGTACAAACATGTTTTTACACGTCTGACGCCCTAAAACGTGTAAATATATTGAAAACCAAAAATCGATTATTTCACGAATCCAATACTTTCTTGGAAAGATAGAACAAAGAAAAAATGAGTGTCTGTAAATGTCGGTTCTGTGAGTTTCTGACAAGTTAGAGAAAGAAAAATTTATGACTTAGCAAAAAAATAATGTATTCTCTATAGAACAAAATCTATCCCAGTATATCTTGTTAGTCTATTGACACAAGAACTTTTTTGTGTGTGTGTTCGATAAGCTATTTGTCTTTTAGCTTGTTGTATTTATCAAGTCACCCATTGTGGTAGAATATACCTAAAAGTGAATACAAAAACATCTGCATATCGATAAATTATTTTGATTCCATACACATATTTCTGTAAGTTTTCATGTATCTATATATATGTATATAACCATAATAAAATCTTTGTATATATATATTCTCGTTTTTTTTTTATCATTTTGAATTTTTTAATATATATAATTATCGCGATATAGTTGCTTATTTATTTTGCTTTTTCTACGCATACAATTTATTTTTAATTAAAATTTCACATCGTCACATTAAAATGGAATATCGTTGATTGACATATATTCATATACATAAAACTGTTTAAAATATTACAAATTATATAAAAAATAAATACAAGATATTTTGTAATGTTTATGTTCATAATGACTAGCACATAAGCAGTAAAGTAGTTTCAATGTTAATTTTTAATTATATATTAACATTCAAATTAATTTGCAGCTAATGCGCAAGTCAGGAACTATCTGCATATGAGTTGTTATTAAATCTCGTGCTTTAGTTCTTGAAATAGAGTGTCCACAAAATTTGTGTCACATTTACAGGCAGACATTTTGTAGAAACATGTTTTTCATAAATCTATGCGCTGAAACGTATAAATATATTGAAAACCAGAAATAGATTATTTTCACGAATCCCAACTTTCTTTTTGTAAAGACGGAAGAAAATAAAAAAGAGTGGCTATTCTATAAATGTCTGTTCTGTGAATTTCTGACAAGTTACAGAAAGACAAATGAGTGACTTAGCATAAAATAATGTATTATCTATGGAACAAAATCCATCCGAATATATCTTGTTAGTCTATTGACACAAGAATTCTTTTGTATGTGCTCGTTAAGCTATTTGTCTTTTAGCTGGTTATATTTATCTAGTCACTCATTGTGGTAGTATATGCCTATAATTACATAAAGAAATTTACCTGCATATCGATAAATTATTTCCATTCTATATACGTATTTATATGAGTTTTCATACATGTAAAAGAATAAATATATATATAGAATTTTTTTATCAATTTTTATAAATATCCATAATTACCGCGATATACATGTGATTTATTTTACTTTCTATATGAATACAATTAATTTTAATAAAAATTTCCCAATTCCATATCAATTTGAGTGCCTTAGATTAATCTACGTTCATATGAATAAAATTTTACAAAATTTAAAAAATTACAAGTTCTTTTGCATGGTTATATTCCTAATGTCCTGAGTATTAACAGCAAAATAATTTAAATACCGATGTATAATTATATATCATTGTTCAAATTACTTTGCTTACATTGCTCCTGTTTCGCAAGTCATTATGAATGTATGCCGTTATGATGTGATGTAATATATTTTCACTTTGAATAGCTGAATTTTTTTTCGAAACGTTAATTATCATTAACCCTTTCGGGTCCGAATTTTTTTTCGATTTTTAGAAAAACGTACTTTTACCCTAATAACTTTAACATTAGCTATACGATTATATTAATTAGTGCTTAATGAATATTTCATTGCTTGAAAAGTATTGAATGTTGTTATTTTGCGTACTTTTCAATAAATATTCTTATGGCAATATGCTAAGGAAGAATTTTTGGAGATGTTTAGAAAACATTGTATTACAAAAATATTTAACTTATAATAGTACCTCTTACAATAAAGTTCGGTGAATAGTCCTCCAACATTAATGTAGATGAAATATTAACGAAAGTTATCGTACCATCCTTCGAAATAGTCATCTCCCATTGCTATGCACCACTGACATCTGTTAAACATGTCTTGGGAAATTCGCAAGAAGTCTTCTTTTGGGATGGAGTCCAAAAGCTTCGTCACGTTTCGTTGGATGTTAACAATATGGTCAAATCTCTATCAAAAAGAGTTTGAGTGGTGAAAATTGGACGAAGTCTGGAGGATTAAGATCTGGCGAGTATGGTGGATGTTCAATTTGCACCACCCCTTTTGAATGTCTTTCGGTGTCTGGCAAAGCTTAAAACCAAACTATAAACTGATCTTTTATTCGTTCATTTTCCTGTTCTCGATTAAGAACCAACACACTGAACAAGTACTTAGTAAAGCACGTCTTACACATAACATAAACGACGCTCAACTGAACAACGGTGGGGGAAGATGGCCGACACTTGCCTCTATTCAAGTGCAGCGTTTTGCTTCCCTGTGTTGTCAGATCGGGTGTTCTGAATTCATTCACCGAACTATTCTGCCAGGAGTAATACAATTTTCTAATGCTTTTTTTCGTTTTATTACTTATGATTCTTTTAGGAAAGTAACTGTTATTTAAAAAGATAAATATAAGTTTAAAATAACAGAATTGCAATCGGTGCAAAGAGAATTAAACAAATTATAATAATTTGTATTAATACTTAATGCCTAACATAAATAAAGTCATATAGTAAATGCATAGACATAAACTAACATTACTACCTGTAAATAGTAGCAAAAACATTTCTTAAAGCAAAACAATACTTTTTTAAAAGGCATGTACTGTTAATACTACACCAGACCCGAAAGGGTTATAGGTACTTTATATCTACATCTATATATCTATCTATCTATCTATCTATCTATCTATCTATCTCTATCTCTCTCTCTCTATATATATATATATATATATACTGGGTGTCCCAAAAATGACTGGTGTATTTTAAAATTCAATAACTTGCAAACGTTGACAGCTATTTAAAAATTTTTTGCAGGAGGGTTATGTATAATGTCAGGAATTTTTTTTACCGTAATTTTTTATTTTATTTCGCATCTCAAACAATAAGTGGCGCTGACGGCGATTGAAGGCCAGGTCGACGCTTTTCTCAGCACTGATCACCTGGCCTTGAATCGCCATCAGCGCCACCTATTGTTTGAGATGCGAACTAAAATAAAAAATTACGGTAAATAAACTCCTGACATTATACATAACCCTCCTGCAAAAATTTTTTAAATAGCTATCACCGTTTGTAAGTTATTGAATCTAAACTAAACTATTGAACTAAACTAAAATATCTATACGGAATTTCATGGCAAAACATTTTTATGGAAAATTTTAGTGAAATAAAGTTTCGTTTATTTTTCTTCTATTTTCTTAATATTGCATGAGACAAAAGCTGTTGAAAATATTTCAGAAGCCAACGCAGTGTCCACTGTCCTGATCCTTTCTTTCATTAACTATCTCCCGATTCTACAATTTTCTCCCTTTGGATTCGATGACTTGAGATGCGAATCGGCTTTAAAAGCTTAGACTACAATTTTTGAAGCTATATCTGTGTAATACAATACCGAATAATTGTAAAAGACAATAAACATAAAATTGTTGTGCTTAGCACAATGTGAAGTTTAAATTTTGAAGAAGGGATTTACGTCATCTACACTGCAAAAAGAAGAGGTTATTATTATGCTGATTTAAATTTTATGAAATTCCAAATGAAGTTTAAATATCCACTACTTTAATTCCAAGTTTATTATAAATAGGTAAGGATAAAATCAAAGAAAGTTACTCAGAATAGCAATGTTTAATATTATTTAGGCTTCATGTCTCTTTGAACTATTTTGAAATCACATTCATGCTTTTCTAGAATATACAGCTACAATTAACCATGCGTTTTATAGTTTTTTACAAAGTCTTATTATTCATCAAGCAAAGATTTTTTTTTTGACCAGAGTATTTTTCATAATATTTTATCTTTTACTGCCGGTTTTTCTAAAATATTTCTGTAGATGAATGGCGAAAAAGCTCCGCCTGGTTGGAATAATGAAGGATTCTGATGATCTTAAGTTTCACGTACAGTGTGGTCATAAAAAAACTTTGCAGATATATCGAACTCTAGCGTTCGGTCTGTTCAACTGATCGAGATGAGATTACAGATATAATTACTCACAGATATGAGCTCAATATTCTGTGAACGGCAACAAATTGGCGCTCACGGTTACAGTTATAGCTACAGAAAGTCGAAATTTTCAAATGGCAAGGCCTATTTGTTTCATCGCAAAATGATCAGCGCACGCGAAAACCATAAAGAGTTTGTAACTGTATGTGCATCGCAATAAACGGACGCGTTATGCTCGCACTGAAACAGCTCTGTGAACGGGATTCCAAAAACACACGATCAGGGCGCACGAAGAAAATTAAAAAAAGACAGAGACAAGATACGAATCACAGAACTCCGTTTGCGCGATAGTCATCGTAAAAAAATGGATAAAAAGTGGGATGGAAATGTTAGTTCTTTAGTCGGGAGCTTGTAGATACCGACAAAAGGACCTCGTTCGCGCTGAATTGGTTAAGGATCAGGTAACCTTTAAAGTGTCCAAAAATCGATTTTTTTAATAGCTTATAATTAAATGTGATTTTTTAGGAACATTTAAAAAAAAACCATGCAAAAATTCACTTTAGAAGTGAAGTTATGGCCAAAACAATTTAAGCCCTTTACGTGTTTCGTAGCGTTTAAAGGACCAGATTGTTTGCTTACCTTTTTTGAATCAGCGGCTGGTGCGTGTTCATTTCCTTTACGCTTGTATTCTACCTCTTAATGATATACCCCATGGTTTTACTTTTCTACTATTACGTGAAGACTGCATTTTATTAACTTCTACTTCATTCTGCAAAGGTTTGTTTTGTATTTACATCGATCCACGCGGTATCACGGCACATTGTTCGCAATTCTAAACTGTTTTTTTTCAAAGCAATTTTGATTTCTTTTTTATATTTTTTTACTGATACTAATTGTTTTTTTGTATTAAACATTGAAATGAATAATACAGAAGGTGATTTTCATCCGAAAAGGGCTTCGGGAAAAAGAAGCCGAAAACGTAAATTGACTGGGAACAGGTTTACATCATCTGAAAATTCTGCTGCAAAAGCAAATCTCAATCAGAGTGCTTCTGGAAAGAAACTTCGTGCATGTTGCAATGAAGTAAATAATGAAAACGATAATGTTTTCAACGGAAACACCATTATTGATTTGAATTAAATGTTTAATTTTATTGAAACCTTTTTAAACTGCAAAAAATGTGGAGGTGAAGTGAAATTGCAAGAATCAGTTGTGTATGGACTTTCTTCACAAATTTCAATAACATGTATAAACTGTAATGAAATGTGTATGTTTAGAAATTCTGCAATGACTGGATTGAAAAATAATGCTGCTGAAATTAATTGTAGACTTGTGTATGCTATGAAGACCATTGGAAAAGGTTATGCTGCCATGAATGCTTTATGCAGTGCTATGGATCTTCCAAAGCCCATTTCCAAAAACTCGTACAATTCAGTAATTAGAAAATTGTCAATAGCCACAAATACAATTGCACAAAAATCAATGAAATGTGCCGCTAAGGAAGAAATTGAACTTACCAATTCTGATAAGATTATTGTTAGCGGGGATGGTACTTGGAAAACAAGAGGACATACTTCAAGGGTAGGGGTATGTACAGTTATTGGGGACAAAACGGAAAAAGTTATTGAAGGAGAAGTTTTGTCGTCATATTGCAAATCGGGAATTTTTTCAGGATCTACTCATTTTATTTTTTTTTATTGTAGGTCATTTTGAGAACACATTATATCTGTACTCATAAAAAAAATGGATGGCTTTAGCAATTCACACTTGAAAAATCATGCGCGCAATGCATGTAAAAATAATTCTTTCATAAAAATTGCATTATATTTTAAATTAAATTACAAATGTTTATATATTTGTATACTTTTTTTGAAAATTTTAATTGATAAAATAAACCTTCCTTAATATGTATCTAAATTTATTTAATTATAAGTCAGTTAGTACAGAGTTACTTTAATTCTCATAGAGGTCATTTTTCAATGTATTTTATGTGCTCAAAGGTTACCTGACCCCTTAAAATCTATTATGAAACTCGGATGAATGCTGCGAAAACCTGGCTTGTTTACCGTCGAAACCATCGCCAAATACGCGGCCCGTGCAGCCTACAAGCTCATCCTGATTTAGTAAAGAAATTCGAAGAAACTGGTTGCACGTGTGATGGACAGAAACTCGGACAATCAACTGTTCCTGAGAATAATGTTATGGAAGTGCATCACATAGTGATCACAAGAAAAATGCAAACTACAAGAGATGCATCTCGTGTATTTGACATACCGAAATCAATTGTCCTAAAGATACTGCGTTCTGTAATCCTCATTTTTCTTTACCGGTACCAGCGCGCCCAGATATTGGAAGTGAGAGGCCATCAACAACGTATAGACTTTATTAATGAATTTCTTATCCAATATTATGGAGATAACGACTGTCATCTTCGCATATTATGGATGGACGAGGCATATTTCACCTTAACTAGTAATGTCAACGTCAACACCAAAAATTGTGTGCACTGGGAAGACATGAATCCGAACGATGAGCTACCAGTATCTTTACACGACGTCAAATTTACTGCGTGGCCGCCAATCAAAGAGAGATCTTCGCCAATGATTTACTTCACAAAATTGATGGTGGTGAGATTGGTGTGGGATCTATTTGGTTTTCCGACGAATCCCATTTTTACATCGACGGTTTTGTAAATAAGCCAAATTAGTGATTTGGGGGAAATGAAAACTCCCATATTGCCATTGCATTCATCTAAAGTCACCGTATGGGCAGCTATATTTTCGAAAGGAATCATTGAGCCATTTTTTATGTATGATGCAGTAACTGCAGCACGATATCTAGATGTTCTGCATGACTTTGTGGCCATACACAATACCTTGGAAAGTTCAAATACTTCATTGTGGTTTATGCAAGATGGCGCCAGACCCCATCGAACGGACGATATATTTGATTTCCTCCAGGAATATTTTGGTGATCGTGTCATTGCATTATATTTCAGGAACCATACAGGAAAAGGCATGGACTGACCCCCTTATTCGCCTGATTTAAATCCTTGTAATTTTTTTCTGAGGGTCACTTGAAAGAAGACGTGTACCAGCAACAGCCACAATCTCTTTCCAACATTGAAAATTATGTCTATAATGGATGTCTGTCCGTTACGACCGAGACATTGTCACTCGTATGTGAAAATTTTGTTTTAAGATTACGTCATATTATTGCTGCAGAAGGAGGTTATATTGAAAATATTGTTATTTAGTTATTCGGTCATCAGCGCTAGATATTGGCAAAATTGCGAATTATTTTAATGCAATGTATTTTTAAAAATATCCTGATTTAAATATAACAATGCAAAAAGTGGTGCATTTTTTTCTCAAAACTGTTTTTTTTTTCTGCTGTCGTTATTTATGTTCAAAATGGGTTAGTCATTTAGTGACACTCTGTATTTTAACTCATCGAATTCAAAAAGGGAAAGATGTAGGATCGGAAGGATAATTAAATGGAAGAAAGAGTCGGAGTAAGGAAGCGAGGAATTTCGTATGTAATTAACTATAATATCAGTACACTGTAAAAAAAAAAAATCTGCAAAGGTACTAAACATTTTCTAGGAAACTGGGATTCCAAGAACTTTTCCTGTAACGGTAACAGCAAAAATTCAAATTTTAGAATCGATTACATGAGTTTTTCCTGTTATCGTTACATGAAAAGTTCTTGGAATCCCAGTTTCCTAGAAAATGATAAGTACCTTCACAGATATTTTTTACAGTGTATACCGTTTAGATAATCAAGCAATTATTATTTTTGTATTTTTCTGTAAAAATGGAAACTGCGTTCGGTTAAATTTTTTTACCTGCTTTGTCTCATGTAATATTTTTTTTAAAAAGAGAAGAAAAGAGATAAAATTTTATTTCAGTAAAAGGTTATAAGCATGTTTTGAAACACTAATACGCTTATAGGTATTTTATGTAAAACTGAATGCCTACTTATTTTAATTCAATTTCATAAACATAAATATTAACAAATAGCTTGAACATTAGTGTTTTTCTTAACCTTTACGGAGGGGCTGTGATAGCATCTGTCCGGGCTTATATGTATTCTCAGGTAGACACCGAGTGAGCCCCTGCGTAAAGGTTAATATAATTTCTAAAGAGGTTATAGAATCATTCTTTCAATAATATTTCATATTTCAAATCAGATACAGGAGATATTTTCAGAATGTTTTTACCTCACTCTTTTCCTCATATCGAATAATTTAAATAGGGAGGAAGGGGAGAGGACGAAAATATATTTCAGGATCTATGATGCTTTTTATAATGGAGTTTTGAAAAGGGTTGACTCACAGGATATATATAGAGATACGTCTTTTTTTTTTCTTTTCTTTTTAAGCAACCTTCCACTTTAGCGTAGATACGTTTGCTGTGGTTGTTGGAGGGGGGGGGGAGATGTGTGCAAAAGACATCTTAAAATCTCTCATGGCTTTTGTAATAAAATTTTAGGTATGTTAAATGACAAAATTTACTATAAAGTAGGAATGAATTCGGTTTTCGGAAAAATTAATAATATTTTGTTTTAGGCAGATTTTTATCTTAGCAGGTATTTTTGTAGGTTTTTTTTTCTACTTCGGGATCAATAATTTTTATGTTTAAGACAGGATATGTTGTAGACGGATTCCTTTATTGTAAGATTTAAAAAATTTAATGTGCCAGTTTTTAAGTAATTGGCACGTTTTTTCTTAGACAGGGGACTTGGCAACGCTATTTGCATACTACTGTTTTAACCAAATAACTGATTTGCCCGTACAACGTATTGACAATAATAATTTGCTTCTTCAATCATTTAAAGCTTTCTGACAATTTCATACTATTTAATAGATAAAATATTTAAATTAAATATTACGATTATTTTAGCTTAAAACTAGCGGCGTTTATTTCATATTTTCAATATAATGTTAGTAAAAAAGAGAATCAGTTAAGCTGTAAAATAACTTATTTCGTAGAGAATTTTGAAATACTAAAAACATCCTGTAAATTAATTTAGATGTTTTTAGAATTGTTAAAATTTTTTCTAGGTCTTTTAAATAAATCTTTGCTTGTGATAAGTTTTTATTTATAGATTGATACACCTTTGGCGCTGTTTTACAGTGATTTTAAACTAGTTTTTGTAGTTCCCCGTGATACTTGTCTGAGGAAGTTAATACAATAGACACAGTTCAATCTTAAATGTTATTTTAAATATCGTTCCAATCAACAAACCCTGTTTCTGCAGTTGAGTGGAGAGTGGATTCAACATTTCGACTCAAATTCGACTCTGGAAAATGAGCAGAAAAGATCATGAGCTATAAAACAAGAAAGGAGGCTGTATTTCTACAGCCTGATGCCACCAGCGCCATCTTTTAGCCGACATTAGAACTATTTAAAGGAAGTGCGTATTTTAAAATTTATTGATATTCTAATAACTATACCGCAAACCGCGCATTTTTATCTCGAACCGTTTTTTTTATTATTATTTAAATATAAAGTGGGCCAGTCATTTACTGGACACCCTGTACATGTTTAATATGCATGCATCGTAAAATTTTCTACAATTTATATTAAAGAGCAAATCAGTCAGAGCAATTCCTCTTTAACCACACAATACAAACTGCTAAGAACGCTGTAATTTGACCACATATATAAAACAAAAAGTGAAAAGGAATAAATTTCCATTTCTTTATTTGAATTTCCCTCATTTAACAATTTAGATTCTTTCTTGAATATTTTTACATATCTCATTTGAAGAATATTGGTATATAAATATGAAAATTATTTTAAAAAAATTTAAAAATAAAGAATTAAGAAAAGAAAATAAAAACAAGAAAAAATATCAGAAAATCTGAAGATGTATATTACTTCTTCTATTAAAAAGCAGTCACAAATCCGCCGAATTTCTATAAATTTCTAGCAATAGATATCAATTGCTTATAACATGATTTGCATTCTATTACATTCTTGAGTGATTTTAACAAGATTTTCATTTATTTGGTCGTCGCCATTTTTCATGTATAATTTATTAGAAATATTCTATGTAAATCTCTGTTTTATAATTTACATTTAAAGAATTTTTCATGCAAACAGATACATTGATTTTTTTTTTTTACTTTCAATGCAGTAGTTTCATTATCGGGGAATATAATTTCAGAAATGAATAGCTATTTACAAAATCGATTTTTTGTGT
The DNA here is from genome assembly GCA_964019185.1 of Maratus speculifer. Taxonomy (NCBI): domain Eukaryota; kingdom Metazoa; phylum Arthropoda; class Arachnida; order Araneae; family Salticidae; genus Maratus; species Maratus speculifer. The sequence continues at coordinate 227,196,737 of OZ025295.1, read as the reverse complement.
TATTAAATTTAGCAATGAAAAATTTATTTTTCGAAACCAATTACAAAAAGAAAATAACGTCACAGATTTAAATAAATACTCATTTTGAATGTAATATTTTACATTTTTATTAATACACCTGAAAAAAACATACTAGCATTTCAATGTGTTTTTACTTATTTATGAATTTTATTTTTTGCTAGAAATTTCAAGAAAAAATGTTTCTTAACCATCTAATTGATCAATACTTTTCAAAAAAACTTTCAAATAATACCTAATTTGTTTTATGTCTTTTCAGAATTTTAATTTTTTTGTTTTTCGAAACAGATATTTTTACTTAATTGAGTGAGAAACATGTTCGGATTAAATAATGCAAAACTTACATGTACATATTTTTTACTGATTTAATAATAAATATTTTAAAGAAAACTTTCAAATAATGCCTATTTTTTCATATCTTTTACTGAATTTTTAATCTTTAATTACCGATTTTTCAAAACAGCAATTTTTGCCAAATTAAATTAGAAAAATGCTCAGATTAAATTATGCAAAACTAACATTAAAAATTTATTGGTAAGAATAATAAATCATAATTAAAATATGTATGCCCGTAAATAATATAGACAAATCGTGATTGACAGAAACACGTTGCCTGTATGACGTACGAGCAAACATTGAAGTCTTTAAAGATATACCGGGTGATTCAGAAGTTCCGGGAGTTTTGAAATGTTAATAATTAGCAAACTATAAACAATGGAAGTATGCGGTTTTCACAGAAATGCTTAGAAACTTATGGGATTTGTTTTTTCGATGAAACAAACATATTATGTTAGTTACATTTTTTGCCAACAGATGGCGCTAAAATTAATAGTATTATTTTTTATGGTATGATACAACTCACTAAAAAGAAAGAATTAGTGTCCAAAGGCCTGTCCAAAGTCCTTAGTGTCTTTATAATGTCCATAGCTAATAAGTACCGCCGTGAGCCGATGCAAAACAGCGTGCAAAGCATCTTCAGAGCAGAAAGAAATTCCAGAAGAAATTTCAGTTCATCGTGATTTTACAATTGTACTGCATTCGCACTCACCATGAGCTGATGATTTCCATTGAGTATTGGCAATAAATTCTACCTCATTTACGATTGCAACTGACATTTGGGTACTCCTGCTTTGATTACGATCTTCCAATGACCCCTTTTCTCAAACTTTGCTTACCATAGCATTTCAGATTTGTAATCGCCGTCAAATCTTTTGCAGTTCTGACTTTTCGTATTGTACGATAAGAAAACAACTCGACATGCAAAGAAAGCATGTCTAAACATAGCAGTTACTCATCAAAATTTGTATCAAAATTTCCTTTCAATACAATTTCAACAACTTAAAAAAAGTGTTTGAACATAAACCACCCTTAAAACAAAATCTCATCAATATCCTAGAAAAGATGCTTATCAATGAGCTCATGTGTCTATATAACGCATGGTATAGGTACATTCAGTCTTGTACAGCAGCGCCACCTGATGCTAAAATTGTAACTATATATATTTTTAAAAAAATCATTCTAAACAAAAATCCCACGTGTTTCTGAGCATATATCTGAAAACCGGACCTTTATATTATGCATAGTTTCCTAATTATTAACATTTCAAAACTCCCGAAACTTCTGGATCACCCGGTATACCTCTGTCATGATTTAAAACTGAGCATTTACATGCCTACATCGTAACATTTTTCACTATTTGTATTAAATAGAAAATGAAATATAGCAATTCCTTCTTAACCACACAATATAACCAGCAAAGAAGGATATAATTTGTCCACAAACTAAAAGAAAATTAAAAGAATTAAATTTTCATTTCTTTATTTGAATTTTCCTCAATTAAAAATTAATATTTTTTCTTGCAGATTGTTACGTATCTCATTTCAAAAATATTGATATATAAATATGAAACATTTTTTAAATTATTTTAAAAAAGAAACATTGAAGAAAATAAAATAAGAGTAAAAAAAATCAAAATGGAGTATATTAAGTCTTCTACAAAAGGTAATTTAAATAAAACGATTTTTGACTTCTGTTACTTACTTCTTATTTTCTTTTTATCCATAATGTATTTGAACAAGTGGCCAATCTATTTAAATCGGGAAAGCGTTTTTAAAAAGTATAATAAATCAGCATTTAAAAGTAAATTGATGGCATTATATAAATGATTTCACTTTACACTGTCACAAATCCGTCCAATTTGCATATAAGTCAGTCATAAATATCATTGCTTGTAACATGCTTTGCATTCTATTTCATTCTTGAATGATTTTAAATGAGATTTTCTTTTATGTACTCGATGTCATTTTTCATGCATAATTTATTAGAAATACTCTATTTAAATGTCTGTATTTATGATTTACATTTAAATAATTTGTTAAGCGAGCAAAGATATTGATTTTCCTCCCTAAATGCCGTAATTTCATTATCAGATAATATAATTTCATAAGTAAATAGCTACGCTAAAAGCGATTTTTCTTTTATTAAATAAAAAAAAAATGAAAAATTTAGTTTTTCGAATACAATTAGATATAGAACATGGCGTGATAGATTAAAAAAATACTTATTTTGAGTGCAATATTTTACAATTGTGGTTACACATTTATAAAATCATACAAGCATTTTAACATCATGTTATTCAGGAATTCCTTTTCTTACTTCCTTTCTTTTTTTTCTTTTTTTCTTTTTTAATTTGAATTTCCATCAATTAAAAATTAATTTTTAAATTTTTTTTTTGTATATCGTCACGCATCTGATTTGGAGAATATTGCTTTATAAATATGAAACAATTTTTAGATTATTTAAAAAAAAGAAAAGAAAAGAAAAGAAATAGAAAGCTTGAAGGATTGTATTATATTTTCCATTAAAAGAGAGTGAATTTCTTTGCATTCGTTACAAAAGGTAATTTATTAAAACGATTTTTAACTTCAGTTACTTACTACTTATTTTCTTTTATCCATAATTTATTTGAACATCGTGGCTAATCTATTTAAATCAGAAAAGCGTTTTTAAACTGTATAATAAATCTGCATTTAAAAGTAAATTGATGGCATAATACAAAGGATTTCACTTTATGCTGTCACAAATCCGTCCAATTTCCATATAATTCGGGTAATAAATATCATTGCTTGTAAAATGATTTGCATTCTATTTCATTCTTGAATGATTTTGAATAACATTTTCTTTTAAGTACTCGATGCCAATTTTCATGCATAACTTATTAGAAATACTCTATTTAAATATCTGTATTTATGATTTACATTTAAGTAATTTGTTAAGCGCGCAGAGACATTGGTATTTTCTCCCTGAATGCCGTAGTTTCATTATCAGATAATATAATTTCATCAGTAAATAGCTACGCCAAAAGCGATTTTTTTAATTAAATAAAAAAAAATGAAAAATTTAGTTCTTCGAAACCAATTACATAAAGTCAATGACGTAACAGGTTTTGAAAAATAATTATTTTGAGTGCGATATTTTACAATTGTGGTAACACATTTATAAAATAATACCAGCATTTTAACATCATGTTATTAAGGAGTTTCTTTTCTTAATTCCTTTCTTTTTTCTCTTTTTTTATTTCTTAATTTGAATTTCCATCAATTAAAAATTAATTTATATATTTTTTTGCAGATTGTTACGCATCTGATTTGAAGAATATTGCTTTATGTAACAATCTTTAGATCTTTTTAAAAAAGAAATAATTAAGAAAATAAATGAAAAGCAAAACAAGAATCAGAAAATTTGAAGGTATATATTATGTTTTCAATTAAATGAGAGTGAATTTCTCAGCTTCATTACAAAAGGTAATTTTAAAAAACGATTTTTAAGTTCAGTTACTTACTGCTTATTTTCTTTTATCCATAATTTATTTGAACAACATGGCTAATCTATTTAAATCGGGAAAGCGTTTTTAAAATGTACATTAAATCTGCATTTAAATGCAAATTGCTGACATTATATAAATGATTTCACTTTATACTGTCACAAATCCGTCCAATTTTCATATAATTTGAGCAATAAATATCATTGCTCGTAACATGATTTGCGTTCCATTTCACTCTTGAATGATTGTAAATGAGATTTTCATTTATTTACTCGATGCCATTTTTTTATGCATAGTTTATTAGAAATATACTATTGAAACGTCTGCATTTATGATTTACATTTAAAGAATTTGTTAAATGAGCAGTGACATAGATCTTTTTAATAAAACAAATGTTGTAGCTTTTAATAGGTAATTTCATGATTAAATAGTTTCACCCAAAAGCATTTTATCTTTTGTTAAATTTAATAAAGAAATTTTTTTTCGTCGAATCTAATTACATAAAGAAAACTACATGATAGATTTCAACAAATGCTTGCTTTGAGTATATATTTGTCAACTGCGTGTTAACCATTCCTAAAAGCATACCAGCATTCCAACAACACGTTTTTCAAGAAATTCTTTTCTTTTTTTCTTTCTTTTATTTAAAGAAATTTCTAGCAAAAATTTCCCCCAAAGCAGTAAAAGGAAGATGGAGGGGTCTAAGTCTTTTTGGCAGATTTCTTAGATGCGGGGCCACTTTACTTCTTTTACAATAATTAATAATTAAGGAATAATTAAGAATATAAAATAAGAGGAAGACAAAAATATTATAAAATATGAAAGAGCATATTATGTCTTATAATAAAAAACAGTAAATTTCATTGTATTCTCTACAAAAGACAATATAAATAAAGGATTTTTAACTTCAGTTGCAACTTATTTTTTTATATCCATAATGTATTTGAACAACGTGGCTAATCTATTTATACTGGAAAAGCGTTTTAAAAATGATAATAAATCTGCATGTAAAAGTAAATTTCTGGCATTATACAAAGGACTTCACTTTATAATGTCACAAATCCGTCCAATTTCCCTGTAATTTGGGCAATGAATATCATTGCTTGTAACGTGATTTGCGTTCTATTTAATTCTTGAATGATTTTAAATGAGATTTTCATTTATTTACTCGATGGCATTTTTCATGCATAATTTATTAAAAATATTCAATATATATTTCTGTATTTATCATTAACATTTTAAAGAATTTGTTAAATGAGCAGAAACATTGATTTTTTCCCCTAAATGCCGTAGTTTAATTTTCGGAGAAGGTAATGTCATGAGTAAAAAGTTACGTACAAAAGTGATTTTTTCTTTTATTTATTTATCAATGAATTTTTTTTTATCTATATCAATTAGATAAAGAAAATGACGTGATAAATGCTGATTTTGGGTGTAATATTTTACGATTGTGTTAGCACATTTTCAAAAGCATACCAGTATTTTAACAACATGCTTTTCAAGATTTATTTATTTTTAAAAATGATTTAAGGAAAGATTTTCTTTAACCTTCTCACTGCCACGAACTGGTATATCAGTTTATTAATCTGAAGGTTTCATTGCTATTTATGTATTATTTAAATTAATATGATTCTACAAATATAGTTCATGGATTAATACTATGAAAGCTTATATATATATACGTAATAATATATATATGTATCATGTTGAAAAAAAATATTTTTAAGCATTTTAAATATGTTACATAAAAAACAACATTATAATTTCTCGGCGGTCAAGAGGTAAAGCAATAAAGGAACGATGGAGCAATGTAAGTCTTTTTGACGGACTTCCTAAGATCGGGACCACTTTTCTTCCTTTACAAGTTAACTGTGAAGGACTTACAGACACAAAAGTGAGCCTCAAATGACGTCAACCCTTTGAGCTCTGGTTGGTAAACTTTTTCAACATTTCAAATGTCATATTGATATTGACACCAGTATTTTGCAAAAAAAAAATTATGTTTATGTTCACGGTCGCTATCCACGAAAAAATACATTAAACCGTATCGAAATAAATTGGATCGAACATTCCGGCGTCATTGAAACTTTTCGGGATCAAAATTAAGTGGTGGAAAATTCAACCATCAGAGCTCAAAGTATTAAAGTTTAAGTTTAGTAAAGTGAAAATTAATAAATAGATACATTTAAAATTAAAAAAATAATTAAAATAAGTAAATACAAATGAATAATAAATGAAAACTATCAAAAATGAAAACAGAAGATTACATTAGTAGTTCTTTTGTTCCGAGACAGAAGAAAGATTAAATCTGCTACATCACGTGAGTTAACGGCATAATTTTGGTCTCAAGATATAGATAGCAGCACTAGTATGTGTTTGTCAGCTCACTGGAAATATTTCGACAAGGTTCCACAATAACGGAATGGCTCGAAGTTTTGTAAAATTAGGGCAACGTTACGCTGATTGACTGTACGAACAATGCAGGGTGTTTCTTATGAAATTGCTAATATTAAGCATACAGGAATTAACCGTTTAACTCAGCAACATTTTTTAAAAGAAACTTTCAAATAATGTCTATTTTTTCATGTCTTTTACAGAATTTTTAACCTTTTATCACGGGTTTTAAAAAACAGAAATTTTTGGATAAATGAAACTGGAAAATGTTCGGATTAAATAACACAAAATTTAAAATAAAAGTTTACTGGTGATAATATTAAATTATGATTATAGCATGGATGCCCGTACGCGGTATGGGAATTTCAAGATTGGCTAGAGAACTTTACCCTTTCGACGTACGGACAAAACAGGGAAGCGGATTAGGTAAATCCCCGAGTGGAACAGGCGAAGAACGGTTACCTCGAAAAACGCATTTATCGACTTCGAAAATGTTTGACATCTGTTATAAAATAGTTTAGATTGATTTCTGTGGTCTTTTGAAAATGTATACTTTAGTTAAATTATGAATAAGTTTTTTTTTTTTTTTAAATAATTTTATTGACTAATAACTGAGCTAATTATTAAAAATAAAATCTGGGTCGGTAATTAAATACTAGCAAGATACTAGCTCTAACTGCTTGATTTGTTCCAATGTTTGTTAAGCAATTTATATTTGTTTGTACTGAAGTGACCTTGCGAGTAGCTTAGCGAAACGTTTACTTTTTCAATTTTTATATATACCGGGTGTCCCAAAAATGACTGAAGAATTTTAAAATTCAATAACTTGTAAACGGTAACAACTATTTGAAAAAATTTTGCAGGAGGTTTATGTATAATGTCAGGAGTTTTTTACCGTATTTTTTTTAATTTTAGTTCAAATTTCAAACAATAGGTGGCGCTGACGGCGATTGAAGGGCAAGTGATCAGTGCTGAGTGAGGCGTCGACCTGGCCTTCAATCGCCGACAATTTTTTTTTTTAAATAGCTGTCACCATTTGCAAGTTATTGAATTTTAAAATCCATCAGTCATTTTTGGGACACTTCCCTAATAGCATGCATGTCTCACAGTGACGTCACTGTGAGTCACTTTTGTCACATCATATCTGTGACCAAAATGCCACCACTCAGTGACGTCACATTGTGACTGAGCTGTGACTTTCTTAAAAATCTTTAGAAATTTATAAATATCCTTCAAAACATGTTATTTACTTTAAAAAACATGTTTCAGGCAATTTAAATATCGTCGCTTTTGCCACAGTTTCGTCAAAATGTTTATGTCAAATTAGTCACAAATGACACATTTTTCACATATTTGTCACATTGTGACCACTTTGTGAAACGTCACAAAAGAGCTCAAAAACGGCCATAACGACTTCACATTTTAGTCACTGTGACTTCACATCGACGTCACGTGACGTCACATCGACAGTCGACGATCACAAAGTCACTATGTGACTTCACAACGACGTTGTAGTGACGTCACCATGTTTATGTCAAATTAGTCACAAATGACACATTTTTCACATATTTGTCACATTGTGACCACTTTGTGAAACGTCACAAAAGAGCTCAAAAACGGCCATAACGACTTCACATTTTAGTCACTGTGACTTCACATCGACGTCACGTGACGTCACATCGACAGTCGACGATCACAAAGTCACTATGTGACTTCACAACGACGTTGTAGTGACGTCACCATGTTTTACGGATTGGTATACATATATATAAATTTTATTTATTTTTAAAATTGTATTAAAATCTGTCTTACTTTATTTTATTTAATCTTTTAAAGTATCATTTATTATAAAAATTCAAACAAACTAGAATATCAAGCAATTTGTATAAAAATATTTCATCATATCGAAATTTTAAAATAATAATTATGTATATAATTCATACGTAATCCTGAATGAAATATTGCGTGGGGATTTAGATTCCTCTGTAAAAAAACAGTCTAGACTTAACAGATAAAACAAAATTATTATCCACTATTAACGTATTTATTTAAAACTCAAAACTTTGAATAATTTATTTCTTCAATTAGTTAATTTAAGTATTAAAATGCTGAAAATTTTTAACTATAAAGGAATATAAATAAAATCTTGTATATGTAGTCTGAATTTGGATTTTTTTCTGGTATATATTGATAGAATAAATATTTATATTAATATATCTTTTGTAAATGAAAAAGTATACAGAAGTGTGTAAATATTTTACAATTTATCAAAAAAGACATGAAAAGATATTTTTCCATAAATTTCATCTTATCCATCTGTATTTTTTAATTCTTATTTCTTATTTACAAATATTTGATTCTCAAGTGAATAGTAATATTTATTTTAATGTAATATTTTGTCATTAAAGTGAAATATTTTGACTAATCTATTGCGAAATTAAAGTAAGACTGATATTAAGAACGTTTCTCTATATTAATTTATGCACAATTTTAAAAACGCACTTCTTTTATTAAAGTGATTTTCTCAGCAAGTATATAATTGTAATTAATTTTTACGAGAAAAATTACATATGGAATAGTTGAAAATTTTATACGTGATTTATCACATTGACAACTAAGCGTAGAACCAATTTAGTGCATTAAGATTCAATTTGGAAATTGAAACTGGAACAAATGGAATAGCTGTATATAGTACAGCTGTATATAGCTGTATATAGCTGTGAATAGTAATATTTATTTTAATGTAATATTTTGTCATTAAAGTGAAATATTTTGACTAATCTATTGCGAAATTAAAGTAAGACTGATATTAAGAACGTTTCTCTATATTAATTTATGCACAATTTTAAAAACGCACTTCTTTTATTAAAGTGATTTTCTCAGCAAGTATATAATTGTAATATATTTTTACGAGAGAAATTATATATGGAATAGTTGAAAATTTTATACGTGATTTATCACATTGACAACTAAGTGTAGAACCAATTTAGTGCATTAAGATTCAATTTGGAAATTAAAACTGGAACAATTGGAATAGCAGCCCACGTGTTCTACGATTTAAACTCTTCTCGACGGCAACATTTTATGAAAATTTTAATGTTTTCTAACCGGTTTTAAAAAACAGAGAATTGTGTGTCATTAAATAGAGAAAATGCGCCTATTTTTAGAGTAAAATTTTACTAGCGGAGATGAATTAGGATTATTAAATCTGTTTGAGGCATTTATAGGCTAAAAATGCTATTTTAGTGTTACTGGGAGGGTCTAGAAGCATGACATTTATCTTACATTACTTATTGCATAGTAATTATCATGAGACATAAATTATCTCTGAAAACATTCCCTCGGAAATTCAAAATTTAAAAGGGGAAAAATGCGCGAAAACCATCCTAAAAACGTTCTATATGGCGATTTGTAAGCAATCTGTCCTTGTTGGCGTAATTTTTCGCTAGTAATTTTAACCGCCATATTTAAACGACCCAGTTCGCGACAAACTTTGCGATATTTGACGACTGAACTGGATTCCTGCGATGGAGCCCCTTGCGGTTTCGTGGTATCTCCGCAGATTTTCCCATAGTTTTGGCGATAAAACAAGGATTCTTAAGCCTGTTTGCGGCACGTATAAGCGTCCCCATAGGCTTTAACTAGGGGAAAGATACCCATCTTTAACATCATTCAGATATGTTGGCAAATCTGTAACTGTAGCACAAGATGGAATATATTTCATGAGAAATTGTCTTGCTGCGAAACATGAGGCTCAAATAAACACAGCATCAGTGGAAACATATTTGGAGTTTTCTTGAAATAAACAAAAGAATACATAGTCGGTAATTGAAAGTAAGAAGCAACTCTTTATCTTATTCAATAGGCATTTAAACTTTCAGAGTTTTTGTGTATTGTTTTACACACGGAGTTGTTTAATATTTCTTACGTTATTTATCACATTGACGACTAAGCCTAGAACCGTTAGAGTGCAATAATGTGCAATCTATAATAGAAACTGGCTCTTTGGAACAGCGCTCCAAGTGCTCTGCCACTTAAGCTAAGAGAAAAAAAAACAAGCTTTTTCATTCCTCATTTATAAATGTTTTTAAAACTGCAAATTCAGAACAAAAATAAATTGTCTACACGGTCACACATTCTTGGGGCGAAACAAAAGCCACAAGTAAATAGCATCCGTTGAATCATATTCGAAGTTTCAATAAATTAAATAAAATAATTCATTCTCAATGACTGGAAGCGCGAAACAACGCAATATCTTCTCCATAGGCATTTAAACTTTCTGAATTTTTGTGTGTTGTTTACACACGTATTTATTGAATCTTTTATATGTGATTTATCATATTGACAACAACGTGTAGAACATATATAGTGCATAATATTCAATCAGTGAACTGAAAGTGGAACCTTTGGAATACCACACCTAGTGCTCTACATCTTAAGCTAGGAGAAATACACCCAGCTTTAGAATTAATCATTCCATAGGCGTAGCCAGCCTTTAGAACGGGGGGTGCCCAAATTTTTAACTTGAACAGGTTGTGTACAAACAATATCTTATGTAATAAAACCTAATAAAACGAAACTCCTTAAAAGCTATCAAGTTTCCGTTTTAGACAGGTTTTTATTCGCTGAAGGTATAGTTGTATGGTACTTTTTTTAAAACGGACCCAAACGCAATTTTTCATTGCGCGAAGTAGGATGAGAAGTTGCTCAAAAATAAATCTAATGTATAAGAAAAAGATATATAAACACAGATAAAACATGTTACATATAAAACAAAGTTATTCGTAAACAGAAATCTGTAAGTATCACAAATTTTCATTTCAAACAGCAATGAAATACTAAAATAAATAAACACGGCTTTATTTCTCCTGTTATTTTGATCAAAGTAGCAATAGACTAACTTGTAAAGGGAATAAGTACACAATTTAAAGTAGAAAAGATTTCTTTCAATCTTTCTACACATGAATAAATAAATCCCCCCCCCCCCCACAAAAAAAAGAGCTCGTCTTTTCTCTATAACATGTTATTTTTAAAAATGTCAAAATATGGCCGCAAAAAACGAAACTTAACCAACCAACAGACCATTCCCCATTAGAGATAAGTTCGGGCTCGTTTTCTGGGGCCCGGGTCCGCCCGAGATCGACGATTTTAAATCTGAGTCCGAAAGATTTTTTGTTACCAGACCTCGAGCCCGATACCAAAAATATACAAAACAAAATTGTATGGTATTTATGGTATTAAAAATTTATTATTATGTTAATTATTTATTTTTGTTTATTATTATTGTATTATAAATTTATTATAAATTTATTATTATAGTATTAAAAATTTCTTACACAGATAAAATTGTTAAATGAAAATTTAAATACAATCTTATCAAAATCCGTATCAAATAAAAACACAGTTGACTCTTAAAATTAATCTAAAATTTTTCCCTAATTTAAAAAGTAAATTTCATGTACATTAGGGTGGATCGAAAAATTTTTTTTCACAGTGTCAAAACCTACCTATGCGGAAAAGATGTTCTCTTGGATGGAGATTAAGGGAAAAATAATAAAAAAAATTAATTTTAAAATTTAATACTGCCACAAAAGTGTTGAATTTTCGAAAAAAATTGAAAAAAGACCGAATTTTGGTTAGGTTATTTTTGTCAAAAACTAATTATTTTAATAATTTTTAAAAACCAACAATGCGGAAAAGATGTTATATCGTATGAAGATTAAATAAAAAACAATAATAAGTAATAAATTCGAAATTTAATACTGCCACAAAAAAGTTGAAAATTCGATAAAATATTGAAAAAATGGAAAAAGATCTAATTTTGGTTAGATTTATTTTTGACGCAAAATAATCATTTTAATATCAATCAAAGCCTACCTTTGCGTAAGAAATATTATATTGCATGGATATTAAATAAAAAATAAATAAATAAATAAACTAATTTCGATATTTAATACTGCTGCAAGTGATTTAAAGTTTTGAAAAACTGGCAGTTCCAGTTTTTTCAGTTAGGATTTGTCTGCTTGTGTATTGTGTAACTTAGTGTACCTTGAATATTACTGTACCATGGCGTTGTTAAAAAAATTAAAAATTAAAATAAAGAGAGAGAGAGAGATGAATTACACCCTATTTGGACAAAGATGACATAGAAAGATGACATAGTGGAATCTCATTGGTGTGTAACTAACACAAAAACCATTGTAGTGGACGCTTTTAGATCAGTTCCATATTTCGAATAACACATCCTTTAACATCTATGTTAACAGATATTCCGTCACAACCGATCGCAACCAACTTTGTTACATGTATATTATTGTTAACACATGACAAAAAAATGTACGTCGTGTTTTCAAATTGTTTGGTACTCTCCCAGAATTTACATATAATGTGGCCGATATATTCGAAACCAAGTTCTTTTTTCAAGCTCAATTCCGCTTCTATTATGATTTTTCTTCTGTTGTTTTCTAGTGATGTAGTCTGTCTTTACACTCATCAAAGTTTAAAGAAAATGGCCATGATCATAATTTTTTACAAAAGACTAAAGAGAATGGCTAAAACAATGGAGTGGTCTTTGGTTTGTTTTGTCATGCCGAATTTTTCTGTCAATGGCATTCTATTCATAGTTTTGTGAGATAATGCCCACATCTTGAAGTGCACCAGACATGATGGCAGTACCTGCTTGGTCGGAGGTGCCAAAACTGTCCAATATTCTGGCTGATGCCAATCTTCGTCACTACAGGTGATGTGACACCTAGCTCGGCAGCATTTTGGCTTTTCAGTGATAGCTGATGATGCAGAAAAGTGAGTTTGCTCCCAATACATATGTTTAGTTTACACTCAATACTCATATTCATATTCAAATCTATTGAACTGAAAAAATAGGCAGTATTTTCAGAAATGGTCCAAAAGACTGTTGCAGCTTTCAATATCTTATTTTGTTTTATAAGAATTAAGAAGAGCGCAATATTTGTCGTTAAACAGTTTAATTTTTCTTAAAATGCTGCTGTGGTAAATTATTGAAATTGAATCTCATTTACAGGTCACTTGTAACTTATTAGCAACTCTTTCGCACTGGCAGGAAATAAATAGATGTTGACCGATTCCTTTCTTCGGTTATTTTTTAAATATCAATATGTAAATTTTATAACTTTTTGTAATAGGGAGCATATTTATTGCCATATCAAAGCCAGACCCAAATAGGGTGTAATTCATCTCTCTCTCTCTCTCTCTCTCTCTCTTTATTTTAATTTTTAATTATTTTAACAATACCATGGTACAGTAATATTCAAGGTACACTAAGCTACCAATACACAAGCAGACAAACCCTAACTGAAAAAACTGGAACTGCCAGTTTTTCAAAACTTTAAATCACTTGCAGCAGTATTAAATATCAAAATAAGTTTATTTATTTATTTATTTTTTATTTAATATCCATGCAATATAATATTTCTTACGCAAAGGTAGGCTTTGATTGATATTAAAATGATTATTTTGCGTCAAAAATAAATCTAACCAAAATTAGATCTTTTTCCATTTTTTCAATATTTTATCGAATTTTCAACTTTTTTGTGGCAGTATTAAATTTCGAATTTATTACTTATTATTGTTTTTTATTTAACCTTCATACGATATAACATCTTTTCCGCATTGTTGGTTTTTAAAAATTATTAAAATAATTAGTTTTTGACAAAAATAACCTAACCAAAATTCGGTCTTTTTTCAATTTTTTTCGAAAATTCAACACTTTTGTGGCAGTATTAAATTTTAAAAATAATTTTTTTTATTATTTTTCCCTTAATCTCCGTACAATAGAATATCTTTTCCGCATAGGTAGATTTTGATTAATGGGAATTTTTTTTTCGCCATAGACAATCGATCCACCCTAATGTACATGTTTGTGACTTAATGAATAAATGCATGAAATTTGCAGAAATTACTATTTGTAATCTGGCAAATCGAACAACGTTTTTCAATTTTCTGTAAAAAATGTACAACTTTAATTATAACCTATTCCTTTCTCCTAACAATCTTCCGTGATTGATAGGTGCCTGAAAATCAACGTAAAATTAAAAAAATGATTTTATTATCTTAAAGGTCCGATTCTTTAATAAGAAAAGAGGAAACACTGAACAATTGTTTTATATCAGAATAACATAATAATTATTTTTACTTACGTAGGAAAGTTGACTTCGAAAAAGTATATCGTCCTCAGCATGAACAGACTTCATGTTGACAAATAGATAGAACAACCACTAATTTGCATATGAAAAACGACTATGACTCGTGCACAATAGAAGATTAAACAATTTGCAAACCTCCAGCTAATTTTCGTCTATTAATAACATAAGAAAGTACTATCTTCACGTTATGTAACTAAATAATAAATAAATAAATATACGATCCTATTAAAAATATATGCTAACGAAAAGCCAACAAAAAGCAAATTCATATCTGTGTTTATTTTGATTGGCGCAATTCAGTAGGTCGTCGTCGGAAATTATGTAGACATAAATCTGTAATTATCAAAAACTTTCTTTTTAAATAGCAAGGAAATGCTAAAATAAATGAACACTACTTCAGCTCCCCGTCATTTTGATCTAAATGACTTATTTGAAAAGGAACAAGTACTCAATTTTAAATGGAAAAAAAAAATTCAATCTTTTTTGTGCATGAATAAATATAATTTTTCGGTTTCAGAAAAAAGAGCCCGAGCCTGAAGATTAGAATAAAAATTGAGCTCGAGACCGCATCAGGCCCGGGCTGAGCCCATCTTATCTCTATTCTCCATATTAATTTGAATTTTGCGTATCATTATTTCTGATTTTCAAAAGAAGCAGATTTGTGAGACCCCTCCGTTCCCCAGGCTAATCACACGGTGGAATTATCATTTCACATCTGTATTTCCTTTCTTTATCTTTTTTTTTTTTTTTTTTTTTTTTTTTGTTCCTATCTAGATTTTAGATTACAAAAGCAAAGATATAAATAGTTTCTATCGTTGTCGAGAATTTGCGCTAATTTCTTAAAGAATTGCAAAAACATGCATGTGTAAGAACGGCGTTAATAAAAACTTCCATAAACAAAAGACATTAAATTGGGATTAAAAAAAAACTTTTTGACTTACTGTGACTAATACAGATTCTAGTAAACGTTCTAAATTTAAAAAGATAAACAAAATAAAAATAAAAATAAAAGAATGTGGGTCTTTTCTTTTATTACATTTCAAAACATAGACTGTTAGTTTTGAGTAACTAATTGAACTAACTTAGCTTTCAATTTTCTTCTTTTTTTCTTTTATAAATTTCGATTTTTTAAAATAATCAAGCTTGGGTCTGCGCGAGCGGAGGGGGGTGCCCGGGCACCCAGGGCACCCCCCCCCCCCCTTGGCTACGCGCATGCATTCATATATGTTGGTAAAGCTACAAAGGCAGCACAAGATGGAATGGTTTTTATGGGCACACAATCTTGCAGCAGAACAAGAAACACAAATAAACACAGCATCCGTCAACACATATTGGAATTTTCTGATAATAACTAAAAGAATTCCTTATCGGTGATTGAAAGCAAGAAGGAACACAATATCTTATACAACAGGCATGAGTTTTTGAGTGGTGTTTTAAACATGAAATTGTTGAATATTTCATACGTGATTCATCACACTAACAACTAATCGTAGAACCAATATAATGCATAATATTAAATCTAGGAATTGAAACTGAAACCTTTGAAATAGCGCACCAAGTGCTCTACAGCTTAAGCTAGAATAGAGAAAGATACTCAGCTTTAGAATCAATCATTCACATATGTTAGTTAAGCTACAACTGCAGCAGAAGTTTGAATAGTCTTCATGGGCACACAATATTGCGGCGAAACAAGAGACACTAATAAACACAGCATCGGTGAACACATATTTGGAGTCTTCTTAAAATAAATAAAAGAATTCAGTGTCGGTAATTGAAAAAAACTATTAATCTTATTCAATCGGCATTTAAATTTTCAAAGATTTTGTGCATTTTTTTACACACGGATTTCTTGAATATTTTGTACGGGGTTTGTCCCATTTACAACTAAGCGTAGAACCAACAGTGTCCATAATGTTGAATCTAGGAATTGAACCTGGAACCTTATGAATTGCACTCAAAGAGCTTTATCACTTGAGTTAAGAGCAAGATACTCAGCTTTAGCATCCTCATTCACATAATTTGGTACAGCTGCAACTGCAGTACAATATAGAATAGTGTTCATGGGCACAAAATCTTGCGGCGAAACATGAGACACAAATTAACACAGTATCCCTGGACATACATTTTGATTTTTTTTTTATAAATAAAAGAATTCATTGTCGATGATTGAAAGCAAGATGCGGCTCTATAACTTATTCAAAAGACATTTAAATTTCCACTGTTTCGGGGCATTGTTTTACACTCGGAATTTTTGAATATTTTATACACTATTTATCAGTTTGTCAACTAAGAATAGAACCAATAAAGTGCATAAAATTCAATCTGGGAATTGAACCAGGAACCTTTGTAATAGCGCTCCATGTGTTCTACCACTTAAGCTATGAGAAAGATGACTCAGCTATAGTATTTCTCATTCACTTATGTTGGCATAACTGCTACTGCATCACAAGATGAAATAGTCTTCCTGAGCACACAATCCTGCGGCGAAACATGAGACACAAATAAATCCCACCATCCGGGAACAGTGAACACATATTGGGAGATTTCTTAATTGCTTGAGGATGAATGACCGGTATACATGCTGCATAAAATGTTAAAAAAAAAACGTCGGATCTTTAAAACGTCGGACTAAATTGAGTACCCCATTTAATGAATAGAGTTATTTTGCTCCTAAATCCTTTCTTCGAGCGAAACTTTCGCAATGCAATAGTTGTGGATTCACCATTCTTGTAAAAAACTTTAATCGCTAGGGATCTATCTGGTAATGATAGCATTCTGCCGCGATCGAATGACGAATACATTTCCAGCCAGATGTTTTATTGCGAGACTGATTTGCATAAATGACTCAGTATGACTTGTGAGCGCCTTCTATCGGTTACTTTTGAAATCATTTTTTATTATCCATGGAAAAAAAATTGCAAAATCTGGCTGATCATAATCGCGCAATCCGAAAATTTTTTCGATCATTACTTCTTTTATTATGGATTGTTAAAGTTTGCACGAACTTTTGACGCACCCGGTATATTATCCAAAAGGCATTTAAACTTTCAGAGTTTTTGTGCGTGATGCATATTTTGACATTAGTAATAAATTTATTACTGTGAAAAATGCAACATAATACAATAATAGTATAAAAATATGAAAAAAGTATTATCATTTTTATGTGTGCTTCGCAGTTTTATTAGCTTTTTAAAAAATCATAGACCTTCCATTTTGTTCAAAATTGTAAGTGTTTCAAAACAGAAGCAAAATGTTATACGTAGGTTTTTCGATTTCACTATTCAACTCGACGTCATATTTCAAGTAGCAACTTAAATAACAAACATCCTCGACAATATGCTGCCATTTATCTCAAAGGAAAACTCTGATTTATATTATGTCTTCTATTAAAATTTCTTTCTCACGATACCTTTCTAAGTTTATGTCATATTTCGCAAAAATTTGATTGGAAGTTTAAAATAGAATGTCATTGGGGATTGAAAATAAATATCACTAATCCTCTCAAACACTTCGGAACATTAGCACAAAATTTTCCAATTTCCCATTGCAGATAACAAAGCGATTGCACAGTTTTAATTAAAAAATAACGCACATTGGTGTAACAAAGTTTGAATATCATTGTTCTGTGCGTTGCTATGACGACAGTTTTACTAAGGCTTATATATTACACTTTACAATCCTCTTGATTTTCAAAAGATTCACTTATACCGTGCGTGGAAAAAACTGGTTATTTATGTCCAAAGCGCAAAACTAAACAAATTTTAATGTAAAATAAAGTGATATACAGTGCATAAAATTATAGAGAAGAAAAAACGTATTTATGTCAAACGTCATTCATCTGGTTTTATCACCATAAACAGGAGAAATCCCGTTCCAAATTGGAATTTCTAAATCACTTGTATTTAAATGGCCCAATAAATAAAAAAATTAAAACATTATCTCTGAAATGCATCATTAAATTTAAAAACATATTCTGTTGATAATCATAAGAAACGTATGTAATAAAAATATACTTTTAATAAGTATGAAAAATATATCAAATGAAATGAATTTTCTTTTATAAACAAGCTAGATTAAACCAGATTAATCGAAATATATGTTTTTAAATTAATAATATTCAAAAATTATAAGTAAAATGCCAGAATAAAGTTTCATCGAAAAATAAAATATTATCTGATACCTAAAGTAGCTGCCACCACTATGCATTTAATAACGTATACAGTAAGCTTAATGAACACGATTTTTCTTCTTACGGGAGGGGATCAATAAAGTAAATGTAAAAATTGTGATGTGGAGATATCAAGGTGAGATTATTAGGATGAGCGAAGCGAATCCTCTACTAGGCTACACAAATTACATTTTGTCGTACACTTAACAAAAAAAAAAAAAAAAAAAAAAAAAAAAAAAAAAAAAAAAAACTATGTAAAATTTTGGCTTGAAATTAAACATAAAAATAAATTATGATCCGCAGATTTGCACAATATGATTTTTCAACAGAATAACCTTAAAAAATATATTATTTTAATTAATTTATGTTACATGTTTTTCCACTACGGACGCATCTTTGCAAATAAAAATTGAAGCACGTACATTTTCAGAAAAAAATATAAATCATGGAGTCAGTAATTATAGACAGAATCATGATTAATTAAATTAAAAAAAAAAATATTTTTTTTTTCATTATTCTGCCAAAATATCGCAAAAACTGCTTTCAGATTTTCCAACTACTCTCCTTCCTTTTAACCATCTAATAGTTTCACGATTTTTTTAATGAAATTTTTAAATACCCTTTTTTAGGGAAAGTTCTAGCATATTTTTAATGAATTAAAATTTGTAAAAATTCTATTATAAAAGTATTTTTTAGTGTTCAGAATTCAAGAGCACAATTTACACTTATTTTGTGAAATCATTTATGCAGACGATACTTATGAAATAATTTTATTATGATTTTTTCATTTCTTTTTGTAAAGTGGCAATAACAGTATTGTAAACAAATAAAATAAATTAATATTTTGTATAATTTTGCTGCAAAAATATTTTTATTTATACCAGTCTTATATAATAAATAAAATATCCTGAAGAAATTCTTAGTTATTTGACATAATTTACATTTCTAAATTTAAAATGTCCGAAAACTAAAAAATTCTTTATAGTTTTTACTTAATGAAGATGCAAAAGTAATTTTTAGAAAAAATATTATTACTTTAAAATATTTATACTACGGAATAATACTTTGCGAATAAAAACAAAGCATGGATTTTGCTAGTATTTACAATGAATGCAATAACGCCTGAACATAAACTGTTTCCGAAGCACTTCAAATTCATGGTTCATTAATTTTGCATTCAAGGAGTGATGTATAATTTTTACAGCATCGCTGAACTGTACGCTCCTATAATTTTTGCCGAATCTAAACACGGAGAAAATGTGTTTTTACAGTGGCATACTGAGTTTAGTTTTTCTAAAATGTACGTGAAGAAATCAGCGAAGACAATTTTGGTATATATAACAAATATAAATTCGAGTATATTTAAATTCATTAATCTAGACAAATAATTTTTACTTTCTTCTATCTTCACAAGAAGAAAGTATTATATTATGTAAGAAACTTATGTAAGTATACTAACTCAAGTAAATATATATATATATATATATATATATATATTCTTTTATATTATTATGAAATATATGGCAAATGCAATGAATTTTCCTTTTATAAGCTAACTAGATTAAACCAAACTAATGCAAATATTATATTTCTAATCTTACCAATATACAAAAATTATAATTAAAATGTCAGAAAATAGTTTCATCAAAAAATAAAATCTTTTCATATGTTATCTAAAGTAACAAATGGTGATGTGGAAATATCAAAATGAGATTATATTTACATTGAATGCGGTAACGGCTGAACATAAACTGTTATCGACGCACCTTAAATTCATGGATCATTAATTTTGCGTTCAAGGAGTTATGTATAATTTTTACAGCATCACTAAACTGTATGCTCCTTTGATTTAGTCTAATCTAAACTCGGACATAATGTGTTTTTACAGTGGTATACTGAGTTTAATTTTTCTAAAATGCATTTGAAGAAATGAGCGAAGGCAATTATGGTTTGTATAACAAATATAAATTCGAATATATTTCAGTTTTTTTTTTTTTTTAGAGATTTTTTTACTTTTTTTATTATTTACAAGAGGAAAGTACTTCATTCGATTAAATATTCGATTTCCAGTTTTCGACGGATTTACACATTATGGATGTCAGAGAACCCAGGAAACATATTTTTTACAAATTGTCTGTCTGTGAGTCTGTCAAATTTGAAATTCTTATTCAGCGGTATTTAAAAGGCCAAATTAAAACAAAATAACTCGATATACTCGATAACTCGAATGCATCGATAAATTTGAAAAACAAATTTTGTTCTTGATCTTAAGAAACTTATGTAAGAAAAATATTCTTTTAAACTAGCAGGAAAAACAAATCAATTGAAATGAATTTCCTTTTATAAACAAGCTAAAATTAATCAAATTAATGTAAATATTATATTTCTACAGTTACCAATATTCAAAGATTAAAATGTCAGATTCAAGTTTCATCGAAAAGTAAAATATCTAGTATTATTGAAAGTAGGCATTATTGGAAGTATGGTCACCATGATGGCACTATAACATATAAAGTAACGTTAATGAACACAATTTTTCTTCTTACGGCAGGAAATCAATAAAGAATATGTAAAAAAAGTGATGTGGAGATATCAAGATGAGATTATATTTGCATTGAATGCGATAATGGCTGAACATAAATTGTTATCGACGCACGTCAAATTCTTGTTTCATCAATTTTGCGTTCAAGGAGTGATGTATAAATTTTATAGCATCTCTTAACTGTATGTTCCTTTGATTTTACCTAATCTAAACTCAGAGAAAATGGGTTTTTACATTAGAATAGGGAAATTAATTTTCTGACTCGTTCGTAAAAAATGAGACAAGAGAATTGTGGCATAGATAGAAAATAACGCGAAGAATAAGATAACTCGAATATATTTAAATAATTAAATCTAGAGAAGTAATTTTTACTTTTTTATATCTTTACAAAAAGAAAATATTGGAGTAAGTAAGAAACTTAAGTAGGAATATTAACTTACGTAAGAATAATATTCTTTAAAATTATTATGAAAAATATGTCAAATGAAATATATTTTCCTTTTATAAACAAGCTATTTTGTTGCGGATTAATGTGGCTATTATATTTCTACACTTTAACAGTATTCAAAAATTACAATTAAAATGTCAGAATAAATTTCAGCAAAAAATAAAATATTACGTAATGTTAGCTAAAGTAGCTGTCGCCATCAAGGATTTAATAACGTATAAAGTAACGTTAATGAACACAACTTTCAGGAGGAAATCAATAAATAAATGCAAAAACTGTGATGTAGAG
Organism: Maratus speculifer; assembly: GCA_964019185.1. Taxonomy (NCBI): domain Eukaryota; kingdom Metazoa; phylum Arthropoda; class Arachnida; order Araneae; family Salticidae; genus Maratus; species Maratus speculifer. Next base: position 227,174,876 of record OZ025295.1, on the reverse strand, counting down.
ATATCAAGTTGGGATTATATTTACAATGAATGCGGTAACGGCTAAAAATAAGCTATTATCAATGACCGTCAAATCCAAAGGCTCATTAATTTTGCGTTCAAGGAGTGATATGTCATTTTTATCTCATCTCTAAACTGTATGCTCCTTTTATTTTACCCAATCTAAACTAGGAGATTTTATTTTAAAATTGGCATACTGGGATTAATCTTTTTTAAATGACCGCAAAGAAAAGAGCTGAGAGATTTATGGTTGGTATAACAAATATAAACACGAATATAGTATTTAAGTTTTTTAATCTAGAGAAATAAATTTTAGTTTCTTCTATCAATTCAAAAAGAAAGTATTTGCGTTAAAATTTTCGAATTCGAGTTTTCGACAGATTTACACTTTTTAGGAATCAGATATGCCGAAAAACATAGTTTTACAAATTGCCTGTCTATGAATTTGTCAAATTTGAGTTTCATATCCAGCTGCATTTAAATGGCCAAATAATAATAAAAAAATGCATTATTTCTTAAATACATTGATAAATTTTAAAAACATATATTCTTTTGCTAGTCATAAGAAACTTATATAACAAAAATATTCTTTTAAATAAATATAAAAAACATGTCAAATAAATAAATTTTACTTAAAAAAAGCTAGATTAAACCATAATTATGTAAATATTATATTTCTAAACTTACCAATTTTCAATGACTATAATTAAAAATTCAGAATAAAGTTTCATCTAAAAATAAATTATTATCTAGTGTTATTTAAAGTAGCTGTCCTGATCATGGATCTAATAATGTATAAAGTACCGATAATGAACTCAATTTTTCTTCTTACGAGAGGAAATAAATGTAAATGTAAAAATTGTGTTGTGGAAATACCAAGATGAGATTATATTTACATGAAATGCGGTAACGGCTGAACATTCATTGTTATCGATGAACATCAAATTCATGGGTCATTAATTTTGCGTTCAAGGAATGATGTATAATTTTTATAGAATCTCTTAACTGTATGCTCCTTTGATTTTACGTAATTGAAACTCGGAGAAAATGGGTTTTTACATTGGCATACGGAGATTAAATTTCTAACTCGTTCGTAAAAATTGAGACAAGAGAATTGTAGTATCTATAACAAATATAAACTCGAAGTTATAATATGTGTTTATATTATTTAAGTTCTTCATTGGAGAGAAATATTTTTTCTTCTACCTTTACACGAAAAAGTATTGCATTCGTTCAAATTTTCGAATTTGAATTTTTAACGGATTTTTGCGTTTTCAGTGTCAGACCCCGAAAATCATATTTTTACAAATTGTCTGTCTGTTAGTCTGTAAATGTGGAATTTCTTATTCATCTAAATTTGAATGGACGAATATTTATATATATACATATACACATATATATATATATATATATATATATATATATATATATATATATACATATATATATATATGTATGTATATATACAGTATTTTCGGGTGTATAGTCCGCGGCTTATACAAGAAAAAAACTTTCGAAAAAGCCGATGCGGCTTATAAACGGTGCGGGTTATACAAAGATTTTAAAAAATGGAAATCGTGATATTTTTTCTACAATTTTTAAACCTTAAAAATTTTTTAAAAAAACCATTGAAATTTGTAAATTTTTTTCGCTATGCCGCGAAATTTAAAGAGTTCTCCCTTGTTTGTAAAGGCTTTTTTTACTGCTTAAATGCAGTTATTTCTGGGTTTGGAAGAACTGTTGCAACTATCGCCAAGTATTGCACTGATAGATCTATAATAGCTACCGTATATACTCGCGTAAAAGTCGAGAAATTTTAGACCAAAAAAAGAACTTCAAAGTTGGGGGTCGACTTATACTCGAGGCCTAAAAAAAACTATAAATAAAATATCAGAAAATAATTTGCTAGCGAATCGGTGCTGCAGCACCCCATTGTGTTTGTAGAGTACCCTACCAACCTCGACTATTCTGAATTTAAGATCATTTTTAGTTTATTTTTGAAAAAAATAATCTACCCTACCCTGTTGCAAAGAATTAAAAAAAAAAAAAAAGAAAAAAAAAAAAATAACGTGATTATATTATTTCGCAACGATTCAGAGCAGTCGTTCTTTTTCTAAACGATTCCGATGACTCGTTCCTTTACAGGGTCGTTTCATTTCGGAACGAGTATAAGGAATCAAACTTTTACGGAGTCGTTTCATTTCGAATAGTGTCCGAGGAATCGTTCCTTTTCGGAGTTGGTGTATTTCGGATCGATTCCTAGGATTCGATCCTTTTGGGAACCAATGACCTAAGATACGTATATATTTTATGTCCGAAATTTTGAATTTATCTCCGATTTTTTTTTTGGAAAAATTCAGAAAAAATATCACGCTTGTTTAAAGAGCAAAAAAAAAAAAAAAAAAAAAAAAGCGCGTAAACGCCGCATTGCTTAAAATTTTATCTTAAAACACGTAAATGCCGCGACGTTTCTTCCGAAAATTACGGTACTGATAATCTTAATTTTTTAGTCGAATTACTGCAGGTATTATGCATCACGAAAAAATTTGGTAAATTTGTGCTAAAAATTATTACTAATCCTTTTAATTTCGAACTCTGATCGAAATATACGTTCGTAAATTAAGTATAGCCCGCGGACTATACATCGATGCATCTCCGCGGGTTATACACGAACTTTTTTTACTGCACTGCTCGATTTAGGGGTGCGGGCTATACACTGCGGGCGGGCTCTACACCCGAAAAAAAAAATATATACTATATATATATTATCGCTTAAATGCATCGATAAAAAATTCTGTTGACACTATAAGAAACTTAAGTAAAAAAAAAAATATTGTTATTGTGAAATTAAATAATTTTTTTATGAACAAGCTAAAATAAACCAAATTAATGTAATGTATTATGTTTCAACACTTATCAATATTTAAAGTTATAATTAAAATATAAGAATAAACTTCCACTGATAAAGAAAATATTATCTGCTTTTATTTTAAATAGCTGTCACTATCATGGATTTAATAATGTAAAAAGTATCGTTAATGAATACAATTTTTCTTTTTACAGAAGGGAATCGGTGAGTAAATGTAAAAATTGTGATTTGCAAAAATCAAGATAAGATTATATTTACATTGAATGATATAACGGCTGAATATAAACTGTTATCGACGCTCGTCAAATTCATGGCTTATTAATTTTGCGTCCATCGAGTGAAGTATATTTTTTATAGCATCTCTAAATAGTATGCTCCTTTGATTTTACTTAATCTTAACTCGGGAAAATGTGTTTTTGCATTGGCGTACTGAGATTAATTTTCTAAAATTGTATGTAAAAAAATGATCCAAAAGAATAATGGTATATATAACAAATATAAACTGGAATACGTTTGAATTTTTTAATTTATTGAAATTATTTTCATATTTTTCTACCTTTCCAGGAAGAAAGAATAGTATTCTTTAAAATTTTCGATGGACTTACACGTTTTAAATGTCAGTTATCCCGAAAGACACATTTTTACAAATTGTCTGTCTGTAAGTCTGTCAAATTTGGCTTTCTTATTCAGCTGCATTTAAATCGCCCAATAATCGAGAAAAAAAATACGTTATGTGTTAAATGCATTGATAAATTTTCAAAAACATATTCTGTTGATAATCATAAGAATCTTATATAAGAAAAATATTTTTTCAAATTAATATAAAACATATGTCAAATGTGATAAATTTTCCTTTTATCTAGATTAAACCAAATCTGGATCTAATCTAGATTAATTCAAATTAACGAAACATTATATTTCTACATTTACCAACATCTACATTTATCAAAGATCTTAATTAAAATGTGAGAATAAAGTTTCCTGGAAAAATAAAATGTTATCTAGAGTCATCTAAAGTAGCTGTCACCATCATGGATTTAATAATGTATAAAGTGTAAAAAATGTGATGTGGAGACATCAAGATGAGATTATATTTACAGTGAAGACGATAATGGCTGAACATACACTGTCATCGAGGCACGTCAAATTCATGGCTTTAATTGTCAGCAATTTTGCGTTCAAGAAGTAATGTATAATTTTTAGAGCATCTCTTAACTGTATGTTCCTACCTAAACTAAACTCGGAAGAAATATGTTTTTACTGGGTATTGTATACTGGGATTAATTTTCTAAAATGCACGTAAAGAAATGAATCAAGAACATTATGATATATATGTATGTTAATAAGCAGATTATCCTGGAATAATACTTGATGATCTGCCGAAAAGAAACTGTCGTCGATTAATGCGATGAAGGTCATTGGTCATATGAGAATTTCTTCATGAATTAGCGGCCGGAGTTAAAGGCAATGGATATGATAAGTATGGGAATTTCTTCAGAAATAATGCAAGAGATCATTTTTTAGACCTTTATTCTTCTTAAGCACTTTCACTGGCTATTCCACACATCTTCAATATCCACAAATTTATAATAGATAATTTGTTGTAATCCCGTATCACCAAAACAAAATAATAAAAACACAAAGTGGACTTGAAAAGAGACTGCCGGAAATGCATTGCACTCCACAAACATTCCAAAATATTAGGAGAAGAGATGTGAGTCTTAGTACTTGAAAAGTCAAAAGCATTCTACTTGCTCCGCAAAGCCAAAATGACTTTCTGAAAAATTCTAAGCTAACCTAGCCCCTCCGCTTTTTACTTAAGGCTTTTAAAAAGTCATTAGAACTGTTTTCAAGGTAAAGGCAATCCACCTCGCACTCTACCATTGGCTGATGGGCGTGACTAGATGCACAGACTCTTTAACAAACGGCGTAAGTCGTAGAGTAATATGCCCCACGAAAGCATATGAATTTCACGAGCAGACGACTAATCAAATAATAAACCAAAATTAAAATTTCGATAAATGCTTTTAATTCTGAAAAGTAAAATGGATTTCTGTAATGAATTTAAGATTTCGCAATAAGATATTGACATTCAAGAAAAATTCTAGCTCTTTTTAAGAACATAATCAATAGATTATGCTAAGTTAAATAAAATAAAATAAAAAGAACTTTAGCCGTTAAAAATATTAGTACATTACGGAAACTGAGAATAAAAGTATGTTCCTATAAAACTTTAGAACCAACTCAAGACGGGAAAATGGCGAAATTTTTTTTATTTATTGCATATATATATAACAAATACAAACTTCAATATATTCAAGCTCTTTAATCCAGAGAAATAATTTTTACTTTCTTCTAAATTTACATGAATTTGCAAGAACTTAAGAAAGTATTGGATTCGTTAAAATTTTCGAATTCGAGTTTTCGACGGATTTGCAAATTTAAGTATAAGAGTTCCTGATTTTTTTTTTTTTTTTTTTTTTTACAAATTGCCGCTCTATAAGTTGACCCATCTGTCTCTCTATCTTTAATGGACATACATTTTGTGGGTGCTCTGTCTTAAGAACTAATGAACTGAATTTATTAAAACTGAAGATTCAGCTTGATTCCAATATAACTTGCTGTCCATTACATTTTTGTGTAGATTGCCTAACAGGTGGCGCTGCTATACTTTATTTTTCATTTTTGCTGGAAACTTATAAATAAAAATACAAAATTCAAACCGTAACATAATATAATAAAAGGAAATGTTATAATGTAATATAATATAATATTAAATAATATAATATTACAAATGTATTACAAAAGAAAAAATTATATTTCGAAAATTTTTGCAACATAACAAGTATTAAAAGTGCAAACAAATATGAATGTAGACACATACAGAGAGCGTTCACCCGAATTTACAAGAAAAACAAAAAATATGAACATGTCAAAACTACTTCACTTGGTTTTATCAACAGAAACAGAAAATTTCCGTTCCAGATTTGAATTTCTTATTCAACTGCATTTAAAAGTCCAATCCCCCAACCCCCTCCAAAAAAAAAAAAAAAAAAAAATATTTATTAAATGCATCAATAAATTTTAAAAAGATATTTTGTTGACAATTATAAGAAAAATATGAAAGAAAAATATTCTTTTAAATTACCATGAAAAATATGTCAAATGAAATAAATTTTCCTTTTATAAACAAGCCAGATTAAATCAGATAAATGTAAATTTTATATTTCTACACTTACCAATATAGAAACATTATAATTAAAATTCCAGAATAAAGTTTCATAAGAAAAATAAAATATTACCTAGTGTTATCTAAAGTAGCTGTCATTATCCTGGATTTAATAACGTATAGAGTAACGTTAATGAACACAACTTTTCTTTTTGCGGGAGTGAATCAATAAAGTAAATGTAAAAATGGTGATGTGGAGATATCAATATGGGATTATATTTACATTGATGGGATAACGTCTTAACATAAACTGTTATCGATGAACGTCACATTCATGGCTCATTAATTTTGCGTTCAAGGAGTGATGTTTATTTTTTATAGAATATCTTGACTCTGTGCTAATTTGATTTTACCTAATCTAAACTCGGATAATTTGCTTTTTTACTGGCATACTGACATTAATTTTCTAAAATGTATGTAAAAGGAATGAGCAAAAGATTTATCTGTAACAAATATAAACTCGAATATATTTAAGTTCTTTAATCTAGAGAAATAATTTTAATTTCTTCTATCGTTACAAGAAGAAAATATTGCATATTTTTAAATGATCAAATTTGAGTTTTCGATGGATTTACTTGTTTTAGGATGTCAGAGATCCCAAAACACAAATTTCTACATATTGTCTATCTGTGAGTCTGCCATCTGTCCCTCAATGTTTATTGGATATATATTTTGTAAGTGCTCTATCCTAAGAACGAATGAACAGAATATATTAAAACTTTAGATTCAGTTAGACCCCAATGCAAATTCTTGCTCATTACTTTTTTGCGTAAGTAGCTTAACAGGTGGTGCTGCTATCAATAATTTTTCACGACTTCTTCAATGGAGAAATCTGAAGAAATATTTCTTAGATTTTCATAAAACTTCATGTTCAGTTACTCTTCATATTGATAGTTGCTGATTATTTTTTTGGTGTAGACCGCCAAACAGATGGCACAGCTATACGGATTTTTTTAAGATTTCCGCAGCAGAAGTATCTCAAGATTTAATGAAAGAATTTGTATTAATTTTATTGTTATAAATTTTTCTCTTTCACATATATTTCATTTATAGCTTTGAGCAAAAAATAATTCACACAATGTTCTTTATTTATACAAGAGATATTTTTCAGATGTTGTGTTTTTAAATTGTTTTTTGTTTGTGACATAAATTTTAAAAGAAAAACAATTTTCATATCTATTTTTTATTACACATGGAAAGTGATTTTTCAAAAAATGCATCCTTCTTTTTCAATAACACTTTTTTTCTGACCATTTAATTAAACATTGAGTAATACAAAAAGAAAATCTATAAATTACAAAATCGAAATGCTTTGCATCCGATGGCAGTTTAAATGTGGTAGAAAAAAATCAGCGATTCAAATTAATTTGTGGCTGAAATATTTTATTTATTTTTTATTTTTTATTTTTTTTAGCTTTAAAAAAAATACAAATGTTTTTCAAAGATTTGCGGAATGCAAACGAAGTTCTAGTAATTTTAATGTCTAAATGAAATTTATTTTTAAAAATGCATTGAAGGGATTTATTTCTTTTCATGTTTTCTACATTTTAAAGATTAGACTTTATCGTTAGTGAAAAACATGATTACAGTTCAGTTTTTGTTACCGTTATATGTTTATTTTATTTTTTCACATTATTTTCACTCATTGTTCTTCATTTATACAAGAAATATTTTTCAAACGTTGTGTTTCTTCACTTTTTTTTGTCTATGACATAAATTTTAAAGGAAAAAGCAGTTTTCATTGTTATTTTTAAAAAATAATACACATAGAAACTATTTTTTCAAATAGTGTATCATTTTTTTCAATAACACTTTTCCCCTTGTCATTTAATTAAACATTGAGTAAATATAGAAAAAAAAAACTATAAATTACAAAATCGAAGCGTGTTTCATCTGATGACAGTAAATCTAGATGAGAAAAAAAAAATAAGCGACGTAAATTAATTTGTGGTTGAAATATCTTAAAATATTTTGTGATAATTTAATTCTTTAAAAAATATAAATGTCCTTCAAGATTTGCGAAATGCAAATGAAGTAATAGTAATTTGAATGTCCAAATAAAATTTATTTAAAAAAGTTTTAAAGGGATTTATTTCAATTTTCACTTCTTCTATTTTTTAAAGATTAAACTTTATCGTTAGTGAAAACAAGATTTTCGTTTAGTTTTTAATACCGTTATGTGTTTATTTATTTTTTTCATTATTCTTCACGCAATTTTTCTATACATACAATAAATATCAGTCAAACGTTGTGTTTTTTTATTTTATTTATATATTTATTATTTAGTCTATATCATAAATTTTAAAGGAAAAAAAATCATTTTTATTTAATATTTACATAAGTTTTCGTGCAATGTTATTTGTACATACAAGACTGTTATATATAAATTGTATGTATTATATATATATATATATATTAGGGTGGAGCGAAAAAAATTTTTTTTTGAAAATCAAAAACGGGTAGGTGCCAAAAGTTGCCTTTATTTATACATCAACAATAGATTATACATCAACTGCGTGAAATTTTACCGCTGAAAAAAAATGGCTTGAGTCTGCGCTTTTGCTCCAAAAATCGAAATTTTGGGTAAAATTTGTCATTTTTTGACATTTTTTCAAAAAAATTAAAAAATTTCTACAGAGCTGGTTAGTATTTAAAAGTGTTGCTTAGACCTTTTATATTTATCTGCTTAACATATTTAAACTATAAAACAATATGTTTATTCCCTATAGCTGGAGCAAAACAGACAACTTTTAGTAAGAAAACAGCATTACCACTCTATTGGGTCATATAATGAATTGTTGTTTTTAATACAGCTCTTGTTTTCAAAACTACCTTGGACATGCGTCGTGGAGGTGGCTATATTTCCTATACCATCCGGCCCAACTATTCGATCATCTTAGTACAGTGTTTTATTTATACATTGATTTGTGATTTTCTTTATAAAAATTTGGCATGTTTTCGATGCTTCCACCTTGTTCATCAGTTCTTTGCATCCACATGCTGCTGTAACTATCTTCATGTATATTTTTACAGTTTATACAAAAAAATGACAAGCAGAGTAATGCATGGGAATATTATTAAAGGGATCTATTCGGCCATCTATTATATTTATCAAACTTACATTCAGTTGATGAATAATGATTGGAAGTTCTGTTACCACAATATTTTTTCAGTCAATTGTAATTTTTTTTACGTAACGATTTGCTTCAAAGATGATTTCAGATATTTCAACTATAAGTATGCCATCATTTATTCTACTTTTGCATTTTTTATATTTTGAGAAGCGAGCTGTTTGATGTGATGGTATCGTCAGCGAGAATTGCAATGAAAATTTGTTATCCATGTGTAAAGCAACCGCTGTTGTAAATAACTTTTTTTTGCATTAGTTTTATGCCGTTTTCTAAGTGTTTTCGTATCCAGTTAATTTCCTATTAACTTTTAGATCCCCTTTTTATGAGTGGACAACATTTGATGGTGAAATGTCCTGGGCATAAACTTATAATGCATTGTGCTTTATGAGGGAATAGACGGATATCGACTATAAGTGCTCATTTAAAATTAGGAGAATTTTTTTTGTCACTGTGAACCATTTTGCATGGGGTAAGCTTAGAATTGTCTATATGATATTGAATCATTCGCTACTTCAACTCCAGTGAATTTCCTCTGCGTCAATTATTAGAGAAGTCGATATAAAACGTTCTAAGCTACATGGATTCACTGGATCAATAAGGAAAATCTTTGTCTACGTAACATTCACTTCCTATTGCAATTTTTTTTAATAAAATAGAGAAATTATTTTCTCAAATTGAGAAAAAGATACTCAGAACAGACTAGAAATTTCTGTCGGAGATCGCAAAGCTAATTCATAAGGAAAGCTATTTCTCAAAGAATGGGGAATAGAAATTTAGAAAACATCTCACAGAAAAGACAGTTCATAAATTTAATAAAACTTTCCGCTTTATATAAGCACAGATTGGCAATCAGCGTCTATATGTTCACTCACCAAATCTATAATCCAAGTTTATACCAAATGTACTACACACCTAAATAATAGATCTAAAATCTTATTAGAAATTACCAGACTACGGAACAACACAGGAAACGACATAAAGCATACTAAAACTTCTTTAGAAATATTGTTGTTTTACACGCAAATTTTGTTTGCAATCCTCTGTGACGATCGTCATAATATTAAACAGCTAACTTCTCAGCATATATTCAATGTAATAGGTTCAATAAATGATGGCATACTAGAAACAGAATTCATACAATCAATTTTTAGGCAAATCATTGCATATAAAATGTAATTGATTGAAAGAATGTTGTGATAACAGAACTTCCAATCATAATGTACTAATTGCATGAAATTTTAATGAAGATAATAGACTGATGACTAGGTTCAATTAAGAACATACCCAATACATTACTCAGCTTCTCTTCTGTTATACGTGGTATAAAAATATACGTGCAGCAGGTCACACCAGCATGATTCAAATCATCAAAAGTCTATGAATACAAAGGAGAGATAAATTACTTTGATATGTAGAAAACTTATACTCGTCTTCGGGGAAAAAATAGCCATTTAGTACATAAATAAAACACTGGGCCTAGATGATTGGGTGGTTGAGACGGGTGGGATAATGCAACCACCTGTATGAGTTATATACACTGTAGTTTTGAAAACAGCTAGGTAAGAAATTCATTCAAAAGAACATTTCGTTGTATGCTCCAATAGAGAGATTAACGCTGATTTTTCACAAAAAGTTGTCAGAATTGCTCCAATTATACAGACTACAGATATTGTTTTATAGTTTAAATATGTTAAGCAGATAAATATAAAGGTCTAAGCAACACTTTTAAATACTAACCAGCTCTGTAGGAATTTTTTAATTTTTTTGAAAACATGTCAAAAAAACACTCAAGCCATTTTTTTTCAGCGGTAAAATTTCACGCAGTTGATGTACTAGTATAAAGACAACTTTTGGCACCTACCCGTTTTTGATTTTCAAAAAAAATTTTTTTTCGCTCCACCCTAATATATATATATATATATATATAATACATACAATACATACAAAAGATTTATACATTAACTTTTATTTATACATACAAGAAATATGTGTCAAACATTGTGTTTTTTCATTGTTTTTTCTTGTCTATAACATAAATTTTAAAGGAAAAAGCAACTTTATTTTTTTTTAAATATTACACATAGAAACAGTTTCTTCAAAAAATGTATCTTTACTTTTCAATAACTTTTTTTATGACCATTTAATTAAATATTGAGAAAGTATAAAACGGAAAATCTACAAATTACAAAATTGAAATGTGTTTCATACAATGATATATACTAAAATTAGTCGGGAAAAAACTAGCGATGTAAAATAATTTGTGGCTGAATATTTATTTATTTATTTATTTAAAAATAGAAAGGTCGTTCAATATTTTTGGAATGCAAATGATGTAGTAATAATTCGAATGACCAAATAAAATTTGTTAAAAAGTTTTTAAGGGATTTATTTATTTATTTATTAAGGTTAGACTTTATCGTTA
>OZ025295.1:227133126-227163126 GCA_964019185.1 Maratus speculifer | reverse complement strand
GGGAAAAACAAGATTTTCGTTTAGTTTTTATTATCGCTATGTGTTTATTTATTTTTTACATTATTCTTCCTGCAATGTTCTTTATACATACAAAAAATATTTGTCCAACGTTATCATTTTTCATTATTTTTTTCTTGTCTATAACATAAATTTTAAAGGAAAAAAGCAATTTTCATTTTTTTTTATATTACACATAGAAACTGTTTCTTTAAAAAAATTATCTTTCCCTTCCAATAACATTTTTTTCTGATCATTTAATTGAATACTGAGTAAGTACAAAAAGACAAATCTACAAAACACAAAATCGAAATATGTATCATCCGATGACACATAAAATTAGGCTGGAAAGAAGTAAGCGATGTAAATTTGTGCCTAAAATATTTTAAGTGTTTTTTTTTAAACTTATTTCTTTAAAAATACAAAATACCTTGAAGATTTCAGGAATGCAAATAAGAAAGTAGTAATTTGAATGTCTAATTGAAGTTTATTAAAAAAAAGTTTTAAACTGATTTTATTTCTTTTCATTTTTTTCTATTTTTTAAATGCTAGACTTTTCGTTAAAAAAGACTTTCATTTAGTTTTTTTTATATTATGTGTTTATTGATTTTTTACATTATTTATTACTTTAGTTTAAAGAAGCATAAAATATTCGGTATCTCACCCTATTCGGCAACATTACCGAATATTCTGTTTTGTCAAATTTGAAACTATTCCACATACTAAATATGTAGTATATTTCTATATACTAAGTGCTAAAAATTTATACTGGCCAAACTCCAAACAATTTGTCTTAACGAATATTCGGTTTGACCGAATATAAAATTATTCTGTCAGACCGAATACTTAAAAATACCACTCATAAATATTGAATATTCTGTTTTGTCGGATTTGAAACTATTCCACATACTAAATATTTAATATATTTCCATAAACTAAATACTAAATATTTGTATTGGCCAAACGCCAAACTATTAGCCTTACCAAATATTTGGTTTGAGCAAATATTAAATTATTCAGCGAAACCGAATACTTAAAAAATCCACTCATAAATATTTTTTGAAACCTTACACAAACTTTTACTGTAATTGACAATTTATATATTCATCAATTCGAGTAATTCGAGAGAATCATCTTTAAATAAAAGAGAGTGTTTTAGATTATTTATATACTGTTTTAAAAGTGTTAAGAAAATTAGCCTTTAATGATGATCTTTATAAAAATAAATGACATACAAATTCAAGTCATCATTATTTCATATTAACTTTGTTTTTTAAAGCTAATTTATTTATAAATGCTTAATGTATATTATTTATAACTGCTGCTGATTTTTTGCTAAATTGGATTTTTCAGTTAGAAAACAGTTTTATAAAACTCAAAACAAAACAAAACAAAGATATTTTCTGGTGAATGTTGATTAACAAAAATGATGTTCGACTAAAACACTTTTCATAATTGTTTTTCTTCGAAATATTATATTGTTATAGATGTTTCTCTCCAAGATATAACCCTGAACAAACTAATTAAAGCAATGTTCTTTAAATATACAACAAATATTTTCTAAACATTCTGTTTTTTCATTGTTTATTTTCCTTCTCTATGTTATAAATTTTAAAGGTAAAAAGCAATTTTCATTGTTATTTTTATTCTTTATTTATATAATATACATGTAGCAAATAATTCTTCACGAAATATCTCCTTTTCTTTCAATATTTTTTCTAATCATTTAATTAAATATTGCGTAAGTACAAAAGGAAAAATATACTAATAACAAAATCGAAATGTGTTTCATCTAATGACAGTTAAAGTTAGAAAGGGGAAAATAAATACGCAAAATAAAAAATTTAGCTGAAATATTTTAAATATGTTTTATTTTTCAGTTATTTCTATAAAAATACAAATGTCCTTCAAGATTTGTGGAATGCAAATAAGGTAATAATAATGTAAATGTCTAAATGAAGCTTATATTTTTAAAGAACTTATTTCTTTTTTTTTATCTTTTAAATGTTAGACGTTACCATTAGAATAAAATATTTATATGAGATAAAATTTAAGTAATTATACCAATTAGTATACATAAAAGTTATAAAATTATCTTTAATAAAACTATTTTAAGTTATATATTACTTTAAATTATAGTTATTTTGAATATATCTATTTTAATTAAAAATCGTTTCTCAGTATAATTTTGAAATATTGATTAATGTTGAGAGGGATCATCTCTCCGTTATTTGATAGTACTATGTATCCTGAAATTGAGGGACAAATGACAAATAAAGTATCGCTCCGCCATTACACTTCTTTGGTTTAGGTTTAGAAGCTAAGATTGGTTTATATCCGCGCCTTAACATATTATAGAATAAAAATAGGCGAAATTAAGTAATAAGTGCGCAAAATATTTAGATACCTAATTTGAAAAAAAAAATTAACCTTTAAACTAAATAAACATTAAAATTTGACTTACTTTTTATAATAAAAAAAATACAACTGCGCTTGGCATCGAATAAGCACGTTGCACTATTTTCTACGAACAAAGTCAATGTTGCAATATATTATCAAATTTTGATAATAATTAGACTGGTTATTTCTTTCTTGTGTTAATCCATCCTAGAGTTGCTCTACAGAATATTATAAAGTAAAATTTTAAACTTCAATTACAAAATTTTACATTAGAATGAACACTTAATTCACACAAGTTATTTTAACATTCGATTATCTATCTTTAAAATATTATCTAGCAAACAAATACAGGTTTCTTAAATTAATCGAAATAGGAAAGTGAAAATTGAACTCCAATAATAGATTGTGAAGTACAACATTCCAACCCATTCAGAATAATATAACAGTAACAACAATATACATTCCAAAATTTAATCCACATAAGAGATACCTGTATGTCCCTTTCAGCAATTCCCTCTAATAAGGAGAATGGCATGTGCATATTATTGTACAGCCCTGTGTAAGAGGTATAGAATTTACCTATAACGAGTAATATGCAAAAAACTAATTAAATTTAAAAGCGCATACAGAATTTTAGAGCGTACTCTACAGCAATTAATGCACAAAGACAGTACTCTGACATAATGCTTCTGAGTGTTAAATAATAAAAAAACTATAAAGAAACTACTATAAAGAAATTCAGTGATTTTTATAAGCTTAAATACATTCGAAACAGCATAAGTTCATTAAAAAACTCTCCAAAACATTTCCCCCCATATACCATAATTCAATTGAATTCTTTTGATCATCCTGTAAACGAACTATTAATTGTACATACTTCGTATGCAATAACAAACACGCTTTGTTGACCCTAAAGAAGTTTTGTCAATTTCATGTAAATCCGAGCATATTTACAGGAGTGAGAGCGTGGAGAGATGGACAGTCAAACCAAATGCATAAGCATTTTTCAACTTTATTGGAAATTGAAAAAAAAACCCCTTAAATAAATAATTTATTTTTGTATTTTTAAATATCTACAAATTCATAATATTTATTAAAATAATATGCAATATTTTTTCTAATTCATTTAAGATTTTTTTTCTCAAAACCATTTTTATTCATTCAAAACGAAAATAATTAGTCAAAAAGGAAGTGAAGTTATTTAATTGCATTTCCGCTGTTATTACATTAGACAACAATTACTTAACTGGATGATATTAATTTAGTAGTTATTTATTTAGCAAATGTTGTTTTCTAATATTAATAAAAATATACTTTAATCACCGAACTTAATCATAAACAATATGATGACTAATTAACTGAGTTACATGAACATATTTAAGAAATGAGTTACAAAACTGCATAATGTAGTATCATATAAAAAAAAAAAAACACATAAATCTATTATCTTGATTATTTTAAAATGTTTACTATTTCACTACGTTTATTTAAGTAATATGTACTTTTTTTTATTATTTAATGTTTTTCATAAGCAATGATATTCATTCGTAATAAGTAAATAAATGGAATTAGCTAGAAAGGAAATTCAGATATTAAATTGCATTTCTAGATATATTATGTTAGATTGACTCAACTTAATTTTATTAATTTAGCAATAACTTATTTAACATCTCTGTTTTTCTGTGATTTAATATAGATATTTTTTTATTAACGAGCTAGATCATAAACATTGTATTTCATATTTACTGCGTTACAAGAACTTAATAAAGAAATCAGTTGCAAAACTGTGTAATATGGTATCATATAAAAAAACACAAATGTTTATTATCTTGATTATTTTAAAATCTTTAATATTTCGCGATGTTTATTAAACTATTGTGCGTTTTTTCTAATTATTTAACATTGTTTATAAGCCATATAATTTATTCATAATAAGTACATGAATGGAATTAGCTAGAAAGGAAATTCATTTAGTAAATTGCATTTCTACATATAGTATGTTAGATTAACTCAACTTAATTTTATTAATTTAGCAGTTACTTATTTAGCATCTTTGTTTATCTAAGATTTTATAAAGATAGTTTTTTATTAACGAGCTGAATCATAAACATGATATTGACTTATTTACTGAGTTACATGAATTTATTAAAGAAGTATGTTACAAAACTGTTTGGTATAGATTCATACTAAAAACGGTGAAACATTAAGTATATTAAACGGAAGATTAAGCTATGTTGTCTTGTAGACTCATAACAAAAAGAAAAAAATGAGATTTTTTTTAATACAAATTTTCAATATATACATACATATTAGTAACTGAATTATTTCCATCTCACAAGGAAGGTCTACAAACGGGCATACTACGAAAAATCTGAAAAATACAGAATGTTATTCTCATGAGGATATACATGTTTATTAAAAATGCAGCGGAACCTCAATAGAGCGTCCATAAAAAAATAATGAAAATTTCGTTATTTCTCAAATTTACAAGGTTGGCGATAGTAAATATAACTATTTTGAGTTAAAATAATATCACAGTATATTACATGCATAGTTTATGTATTACGTGTATAATTTTTAAATATCGATTAATGAGAGGTCATCTATCTTTGATTTGATGTTACCATTTATTCTGAAATTGAAGTACAAATAGCAATTCAATTTATTAATCTCTCCGCCATTACACGTCTATGTATCAGGCTTAGAAGCAAAGATTGATTTATATACGTGCCTTAAAAGTCCGTATAGTAAATAAAAAATGTATAATGTATCCACTGCAAAGTATTTGGATATGTAACTTGACAAAAATATTCAACCACTAAATTAAATAAACATTAAAATTAAAAATATTTTTTATAATCGAAAAACTCAGCTGCACGTCGCAAATGAATGAACTCGTTCAAGTATTTCTCCAAACAAAATCTAAGCTAAAATAAATATCATAAAGTTTTTGGAAATATTTGGACTGGTGTTTTCATCTGTATGGTCATCTATTCAAGAGTTACACTACATAATTTTATAAGCTAATATTTCATATTTAATTTATAAAATCTATAAATTTAAAAACCAGGCTGTTTTTTAGTCATCGGCCTTAAACTTTCTACTGGACCGATTTTGATAATTATTTTTTTAAGGAATACTGTTCACATGTTGTTATGGTTTCGGGCTCTTTACTTTGAAACTCCTTGGCGCAAAAACATTTGTAAGCTGTGTGAATAACAAGACCTTTTTTTGGATTCTATTTTGATTTATGTGTTTTGTTATTCTATCATTTACTTCAGATGAGACGTATAATTGTACGCATTTATGAATCGAGATGTAAAAAAAAAAGAGAATTCTTGTAGCATTTATGTTCGTTTTGTCCATTAAAGGTTATTGTTTCGTGAAAATGGATGTTTTCTGGAGAGTAATACTTAGAATTAAGACGAGATATATCATATAAAAGCGTAGAGAACTTAAATCCGACGTAAAAAGTTTAAAATAATAGAGATACCAACATTTTTACAAAACACGTGTAGATCTGGCCATTCTAACTATTTTCTTTATTTATTTCTATTTTTATATTTTAGTTTTAATTCTCGTAGCTTTTTTGTGAAATTTGTTCAAAATAGTAGCAATTTTATTACTTCCACTGTTGCAGAGAAAAGAAAAATAATGAAAAATCAGACACGTGGTTTTTGAACGTACTTTTTATTTGCGAGTTAAAGTTCTCTAAAAAATATTTATACACGCATACTTTAAGAGATTAAAAATTCATATTTACTTTCACGTCACGAGAATATTGCTTATTTGGTTTATTTTATCTGTGAGCTTTTTAATTGCATTGATGTCCTTTTAATTTCACCCTATGAAATAGAAAATATGGTTTTATTTTAATACATGCTTGTTTTACATTAAAATAAATACTTGATGCACACAAATTTATTTTAACATTTTATTATTGCATATATTAAAATATTATCCAGCAAACAATCACAGGTTTCTTAAAGTAATCGAAAAACAAACAAATAAATATTTTATCTTGGTTATTTTTAAATGCCGATTACCTTGAAATATTTATAAAAGTAATATTGAAATGGATTTTAATTCATTTAAGATTTTTTTCCCTCAAATCATGTTATTAATCCATAATTCGAAGCGAATCAAATTAGTTAAAAAGGAAATGAATTTATTTAATTGCATTTCTACTCTTATTATATTCGATAACGATGTACTCAACAAGATGATTTTAATTTAGTAATTATTTATTTAGCTATGCTTTTTCTAATCTGAATAAAAATTTATTTTAGTTAGCGAGCCGAATCATAAGCAATCTGCTGACTAATTTGCTTAGTCGGCAAATTTATAATATAGTACCATATTTTAAAAAAAAGATGAATTTATTATCTTAATTATTTTAAAATGTTTACTATTTTACGATATTTTTTAAAACAGTATGTATTTTTTTATAGTTATTTAAACTTTTTCATAAGCCATGTTATTTGTTCGTTATAAGTAAATGAATAAAATTAGCCAGGAAGAAAATGCAGTTATTAAATTGCATTTCCATATACATTGTATTAGATTAACTCAACTTAATTTTATTTATTTAGCAATTACTTATTCTATATCTCTGTTTTTCTATGATTTAATATACACATTTTTTATTAACGAGCTGGATCATAATAATTTTATTGCATAATTTGCTGAGTTAATGAACTTAATAAAGAAATCATTTTCAAAATTGTGGAATATAGTATCATATTTAAAAACCCCACTATTTTTTCTCTTAAATATTTTAAATCGCTTACTATTTCACGATGTTTATTAAAGTAATATAGATGTTTTCTAATTATTTAATGTTCCTTTGTAAGCCATGATTTTTATTCATAATAAGTAAATGAATGAAATCTGCCAGAAAGAAAATTCATTTATTCAATTCATTTCCACGTACATTATATTAAACGAAATCAGCTTATCTTTATTAATTTAGCGCTTACTTATTTAGCATCTCTGTCTTTATAAGATTTAATGTACATAGTTTTTTATTAACGAGCTGGGTCATAAACAGCGTATTGCAAAATTTACTGAGTTGGCTGAACTTATTTGAAGTATGTCAAAAAAAAAAAAAAAAAAAAAAAAAAAAAATGTTTGATATGAAATCATACTAAAAACGACGTAACATTAAATATGTTAAACCAAAGATGAAGATAAATTATCGTGTAGATCCATAGCGAAATAAAAAAAGTTGAGAATTTCTAAAATAAAAATTTTCATTATGTTCATACATGTAAGCAAATGAATTGGTTTTATAATAATAATCTTTGGTAAATATGTATTATTTTTGAAAGTGGAAAAAACGTTTCAATTGCTTAGGGTTTTTTTCTCATTGCGGCAGGCTGTTTTTCCTGAAGATGATTTATTATTTATTTATTAAGATAAAAAGAATATTTTCCAATTTTTTTTAAATGATTACCTAGGAGATGATTCGAAAGCCCCGAATACTTGGATAAATTGCAAATAAAAAACAGATGAATGAAATTTCTGTCCTTAATTTATACTTTAAAAAAATTACAAACTACTACGATGATTTTAATTAAAAATTGCAAATACTATCGAATTGTTTAATAAAATATACTGATAACAGTTTGATTACATATTTTTGGTGTCGAAAGAAATGGTGGTAGCCCGAAACAAATTAATCAATGGTGTCCCAGTCCAAATAATACAAGAACAATTACAAACATTCTTAGAACCTTTAAATAAATAAAATTTCCTAAAACACTGAACAATGAAGAAGAATGCACACTTACATTTTGTATATTTGATAACCTGCAATAAAGTTTGACAGGAGTACACCTAGAAAAAGGAATTTATTAAAATTACAAAACATGTTATGCTAAGTACATTTTTGTTGTTTTAAGCGAATTTTTTAGTTGAAGTAGAAAATCGGTTTTGTTTCTCAGGCAATAAATAAATAAATAAATAAATAAATAAATAAATGAAATAAAATGTTAACACTCTTATAAAAATTTAACAAGATTTCATCCATTTTATTTGAGTCTTACTAAAGTCTTGTACACTGTAAAAAAAAAGGGTCGATCTACTAAAAAAATTTTAGTGATCCTTGTAATTACTAAAAAATTTTTAGTAATATTAGTCGATTACAAGAAAATCTGTAAGAATTACTAGAAAAAAGTTAGCAACGAAGAGAGTTAATAGTATTATATTTTTAATAACTATTACTAAAACTCACTAGGTGTGGCCTTCATAGCATAGTGGTTATAGTAACGGACTCCAGACTAGAAGGTCCCGGGTTCGATGCTGGCCACCGCCAAATACGCCCCGAATATATGTAGTGTAAGTACTCGTTAGTAAAGGGATTATGAAAGTTCCGTCGGAGCAGTTAGCAATGTTTGGTGCTGCCATATGTTTCAGTTTTTCCGAAAATCTTCCGCTTCAGAAGTCTGGATGCAGCTAGAAGGAACCTCCTGCCCTTCGGGAGCACGTAATGGTTATTAAAAATAATTTTGGAGCTATTACTAAAATTTGCTTAATGGCTCATACTAAAAATATTTAAGTTAGTTATACAAAAAATTCTTTTGTTCAGTTTACAAAAGAAATGCTTGTTTCACTTGCAAAAAAAAAAGTTTGTAATGGTTACTAAAAAATTCTGTGGAATACAAACTTACAAAAAATTTTTTAGTAACCTCTTGAATTTTTTTTACAGTGTATTTTCAATTTGTGATTTCAACAAATCTTTATTGTTTTCGCAAAATTTAAATGGGTGTGCCTTAACTCTCTCACGTAATTTTGTTTAATTGACTTATAAAGGAGTTACATATTGTTTTGGATAATAAAAGTTTTTCAAATTCAGACCGATTAATGACGTTATTATGCATTTCGGATGAAAATTGTGGACAGAAAAATTCAAAACAAAAATCAACACTATTTTTTTTTTCAAACAAAATATCCAATGGCCCATATTCAAATGAAAAGATTTGTTAGACCAAAAAAATTTGTTAATTCAACAAAACTTTTTTTCTCGGTGCAACGAAAATTTATTGACAAAAGCAAAACATTCACTCACAACTAAATTAAACACGTTGCAATTAAACTGTATTCCTTTCGACTCTAAAAGGCGTTCATTTATAATACCTCTTTATTTACGCAACATTTTGAATTTTATAGAAATTGAAATGTCCGAGGTTGTCCACCATTCGAGGCTACCCGAATTACCCCTATTTATTTTTCTCTGAACAAAAATTATGAAATGTTTGCTTTCCTAATTATATATATTGCCTAAATGCAGCTAATATTTGCATTAATAGTATTCCCCCTTCAAATCATTCCAACTTCTTTAAAATATGCAGATGTTTCTTGGTTGAAAGCTAAGTTAAATGAATCGCTCATCAAGATGCTGATATTAATGATTGTTATTGTGTATGACAGCCAGTTATCAGTTTAAGGGATATAAGATCTAAGGGTGGGGAGAATTGTTCTCTGTGGGGCCCTTTCTAAGGGATCTTAACCCGTATTAACGCAAATAAATCCAAGGTTCGGAAAAAAACACGAAAAACTCTAAACGATTAGGCTGACCGGTGCTATTGGGTTCGAACCTAGCTTCTCCCGTCTACCAGTTTCCAGAGCAGAATCTCTCGGCCACTGGTGGTGCACGATATAAAAATAGAATTATTAAGGCATCATGAGTTTCGGTGTGGGATGGGGGTGGAGGGATCTTCCCGTCCGAGTAAAACATACTTTTAAGTTAGGATAAAATATATGAACATAATCCTCCCACATCAATCCGCACAATCCAGTATTTCTCGAAAGACATTTATCTAATATTTTAGAAATTATTTATAAATATTTCTTAATGCGCAATTCGTACCAAATAGTTAAAAGTAAAGTGTATGTAAGTAGATAATGTGAGATAAAAATAGGAAGCAAATTGTGCTGAACACCTTATATACTAAATTCACTAGAATCTGTTACACGGGTTTATGCTAAAGAAAAAGAAAAGAAAAAAAGACAAATACAACGTGTTTTATACACTGACAGCCAAAATTAACTAGTGAAAACTAAAAGTGATGTAAATTAATTTGCATCTGAAAAAGATGTAAATGTTTTAAATATTTTTTAAAAACTTTAACCTCTTGAGCCTACAAATGAAGCACTGATAATTCCAACAGCTAATTGAAATTAACATAGTTTTTTTTAAAGTGTTGTAGACTTGTTTTTATGCTTCTTTTTCTTAAAGTTTAAATATACCGATAATAAAAAAAATGAGATTTAACCTTTCGTAATTATTATGGCAACATGGGAATAGTTTTTGTTTCGTTAAATGTACTTTTATTGAATCTTTATATATATATATATATATATATATATATTAATTCTTGAAAGACAATTCACAATCCCGACATTTCAACGTATTTTAATTTCATGTAACGTTCGTCTTTCTTATTTATTTTATAACACTTTTGTTACCAAAAATTAAATAAAGTCAAAAATCATCCTTTAATGTGTAAAGATGTTTATAATATGTATCCATGCTTTTCAAATATTTTTATTAGAAATTGTTCAACAATATGCTGATATTAATGAAATTATATTGTAAATCTTATATTTACCTTTTTATTCACGAATTCGAAAATGTTAAAATTTAGTAAAGCACCTTAACATAAAATTATAAGGACATCGTGAGTTTTGGGGGTTGTGTGTGTGGGAGAGGGTCATCCCACCTGAGTAAATATACTTTTGAGTTAGGAAAAATTATATGAACATAATATCTCCCGCATATATCAGCACAATCTAGCATTTCTCAAACGACATTTTCCGAATATTTCAGAAAGTTATAAATAACTCTTAATACGCAATGCAGAAAAACAAATAAATGAAAATAAAAGGTATGTATGTAGATAATATGTGATAAAATTATGAAGCAAAATGTGTTATTTTAAAACCTCACATGCTTCACTAGTATCGGTTACTTGGGGTTATGCAAAAATAAATTAATAAATAAATAAATAAAAATAACAATTTACAAAATGAAATGTGTTTTATACAATGCCAGCTGTAATTAATGAATGAAAAGTAGAAGTCATGTAAATTTATTTGTATCTGAAAAAGTTGTAAAAGTATTATTTATTTATTTAAAAGTTTATTTTTTTTTAAGTCTGGAGATTACAAATGAAGCACTGATATTTCCAACAGCTAATTGAAATTATCATAAAAAAGTTATAATGAAGTGGACTTTTTTGTATTATTCTCTTATTTAAAGGTTAAGCATACCGACAGGGAAAAACATTTCGTTTTGATTGTGGCCACACGGGAATAGTTTTTGTTTCGTTAAATGTAACCTTGTAAAATCTTTTTTTTTTCTGAAAGATAATTTACAATCCTAACATTTGAACATATTTTAATTTCCCCCATAGTTGATATTAATAAATAAAATTGCAAAAATTCACCCTTTATATACACAAAATCTAAAATGATACAATATATTAAAGCATCTTGACATAAAATCTTTACGGCATCGTGAGTCTCCGGGTGTGTGTGTGTGGGGGGGGGGGGATTTCCTCGCCTGAGTATACATACTTTTAAGTTAGGAAAAATTATATGAATACATTCCTCCGCCATCAATCCACACAATCTAGCATTTCTCAAAAGACATTTATAGAATATTTCAAAAATTATTTATAAATAACTCTTTACATGCAATGCCGAAAAGAAAAAAATAATAATAAAAGTGAAATGTATGTATGTAGATTGCATGTGATAAAATTATGATTCAAAATGTGCTCTTTTAACACCTGCTATACTAAATTTGCCAGAATCTATTACATGGGATTACACAGAAAAAAAATTACAATTTAAAAATTGCAAAAGTGAAACGCGTTTTTTTCAATGACAGCCAAAATTAACGAGTGAAAAGTAAAAGTAATTTTAATTAGTATGTATCTGGTAAAGTTGTAAATGTTTTATTCATTCATTAAAAAAAAAAAAAAAATAAGTCTCGAGCTTACAAATGAAGCACTAATGGTTCTAACAGATAAATGAAATTAACATAAAAAATGTTACATGAAGTAGTTTTCTTTTTCTGCTTCTGTCATTTAAAGGTTAAATGTACTGATAGGGAAAGATGCGTTTAACCTTTCGTATTTATTATGGCCACACGGACATATTTTTTTTTATTCCGTTAAATGTACATTTCTTTTTTTCATCCCTAAAAGATAATTTAAAATCCTAAAATTTAAACGTGTTTTAATTTCCCCTACCATTTGTTTTTAACATTTATTGCAATGAACTTTTGTTACAGAAGTTAAATAATTCCTAAAATCAATCTTAAATATGTAAATTTAATTATAAAATAATCAAAGCTTTTATAATACTTTTATTATAAAATTGTTCAGCAAGATGCTGATATTAAGTAGATCACATAGCAAAAAATAACTCATGATATTCATAAATTTTAACTAGTGAATTCACTAATTAACTGTTGAAAAGTAAGAGCGATGTAAAATAATTTGTATCTGACAAAATTGTAAATGTTTTATTCATTCTCTTAAAAACAAAAAAAAAATGCTTTTTAAAGTCTTGAACTTACAAATGAAGCTCTGATAATTCCAACATCTAACTGAAATCAACATGAAAAAAATTACAATGATGTAGCTTTGTTCTTATTTTTCTCTTATTTAAAGATTAAATATAAAGATAGGAAAAAGGGATTTAACCTTTCGTTTTTATTATCGCCACACGGGAATAGTTTTTGTTTTATTCAATGTACTCTTATTGAATTTTTTACCCTAAAAAAATCCTACTCTTCCCTCCGGGAAGATAATTCAGAATTCTAACATTTGAACGTGTTTTAATTTCTCTAATGTTTGTTTTCAAAGCTTTTTTCAGTGCACTTTTGTTTCTGAAAATTAACTAAGCCTAAAAACCAATCTTTAATGTGTAAAGATGACTGTAAAATGCATCCATATATTTAAAATTTTTCATTTAATAGTAGTGTAATTATATTTATTTTTAAAATTCTGTTCAAATGTTACTTTAATTCCACATGTTAAACAAATATTCCAAAACTCAGTACGTATAGTTACGTTTTAGAAAAAACCAAAGTGTAAAAGTAAATAAAAAGAATTATAATGGAAAGTTGGGCTATTTTAACACCTGATATATTACATTAAGTGGTATCAGTTACAAGGGATTACGAAAAAAAGAAATTACAATTAACAAAAAAGAAACGTGTTTTCTACAAAATTAACAAGTGAAAAGTAAAAGCGATGGAAATTAATTTGTATCTGAAAATGTTATAAATGTTTTATTCATTCATTTTAAAGTTTAGAAAAAGTTTTTTTAGTCTTGTGCTTACGAATGAAGCACTGATAATTCCAACAGCTAATTGAAATTAACATAAAAAATTTACAATGAAGTAAACTTTTTTATGGTTTTTTATTTAAAGGTTATATATACTGAAAGGAGATAAAATGAGTTTAACCTCTCGTTTTTATTATGGCCATTTGGGAATAGTTTTTGTTTCGTTAAATATACTCTTATTGAATCTTTTTAAACTATTTTGTAATTCCTGAAAGACAATTCACAATCCTAACATTGACCATAATATAATTGATATACTATAATTGACCACTTTCACTCATTGAATATTATTTCTCATTTATATAGGAAACTAAAAGTTTTAAGTGTATTAATGTGCCTCTTATTGGCGGATTTTTGTACTTTTCTAATAAATGTCAAGTGCATCATTTGAATTATTTGTAGTTAAATGTTATCGCATTTGGACCAATAAAACACATTTTAAAGCCCTCTGAAGTGGAGAATTTATTTCTTGTTAATATTGTATATATAATTTTTGAAGTTTCATTAGATGAATATATAATAACCGCATGATTGCACCAATATTCTCTTTGTAATTTAATTACAAAATTGATCATACTATTTTATATGATAGTTTGCTGATAAGCATTTTGGATGATATAATTGATAATAGGAAAGTAAAAACATTTTAAAATGTATAAATTTAATATTTAATTACTTCAAGTTCAGACATAAAAAAATGGCGTTTAGAGATACAGGACCGTCTATGCGAAAAATATTTTTAAAAGTAAAATGCAACAATTCATGTAAAATGTAAATTCATGTAAAATGCAGCAAATCTACACAGTCGAAAAACACAAAAATCATTTGTTAGTATACTTGAATAATAAATATTATAATATTTACTTAAATTATATATTTATTTGTAATATTTATAATAAATGTTATATATAAGTAAAATCTATTCATTACATTATCCTATGCTAATCAAATGCGATACAAATAGTCACATGTTTAACCATGAATTACAAACCTGTGTATAAGTTCAGTAAGATAAATTTTAGAAATTTAAATTGTCTTTACATAAAAACTAATCTTTAACATAAAAAAGGAAGTGTTAGCAAAAACAAAATTAGTCAAATGTGGCAAATTCCCTATAACTTATGCATACTAATAATTACTAAAAAATGCAGCGCTACAACTTAGGTTGTTTACACCAAAATCTAATAAGCAAACATTTCTGCCAGCATCTAGCTGAATATAAAATTTATGAAAATCCGTGCATTAGTTTCTAAGATAGAGCTATTTCAAAATATTTTAAGAATTCTGCCTGACAACGCCACCTGTTGGGTGACGTACACTAACAACTAACCAAGATAAATTTTTATCGGCAGCAAACTGAATCTGAAGATGAAAGTTTATGTATTGGTGGTTGACTTACAGCTCTTGAGAAATCGTTAAAAATGAAACATAGCAGTGCTACCTGTAGAGCGATTTACACAGTGAAATGGAAAAAAATAATCTATATCACGGACTAATTGAACATTAAGTTTGATTAAAATAAGTGCTTGTTTATTGAGATTGAATCACCTGTTGAGTTGTTTGCACAAAAAATGTAGTAAATACCAAATTATATCATGTACTAACTAAATCTAAAGCTTTATGAAAATCCGTGCATTATTGCTTGAGATAGAATTATTGTGGAAATTGTAAATAAAGCTGCACAGCTGTGCCACCTACAGAGTCATATGCACTAAAAACAAATCAACGCGAGTTCAACTAAATCTATCAAGTTCTATCAAGTTCTAACTAAATCTAAAGTTTTGTGAAATTCCGTGAAATAATTCTTGAGAAAGAGCGTCTACAATATTTTTGTCGCATACAGATTAACAGATTGACATACAGAGTGACGTCAGATATTTTCTAAAACCCACCAAGGACCTTTTCAAATGTAGAAATCCATCGAAAACTGGAAGACCTATTTTTTTTTAAATCAGGATTCGAATTCTTTCTTTTTGTAAAGATAGAAAAAGGTAAAAAGAGCACATAACACAGTCACAAATATTTAATCCCTTTATAATATCTCTTTTACTCAATATAAAACTTTCAAAAGTCGGATATTGAAATTCTCGTCCAAAGAGTTCAGTAAAAAAATGCCTGGTACAAATGATCTGAATCATACAGCAAATTGAATTTGCAAATAAAAGTCTTTCTGAACGTAAAAAGAAATTCTATTGAAATATATAGCATACTGAAAGCATATAAATCATATTGTGTGCTGAATTTTAAAGTACTTGCAATACTGGTAACTGAAATAGTAAATGCTATATTGTTAGCACTAAAAAGTTTTCTGAAATAATATTATATCACAATTTTCCAGAAATTTACAAAACTGTTCAGCTTGCATGTAATTACAAAGCAAATAATTTATTTTTTTAGCATTTACATTTTTATGTTAATTTTTTAAACTCTAATTTTTTCTGAATTTAAAGTATTTTATGTGTGTGATGTCAGAAAGAAATTTCTTTCAATAAGTCTTTTTACTTTTATACAATATGTGACGTATTATTTTAAGATAAATATCCTGTCGAAGAAACAAAAACGGTAAACGTATGATCAGTCAAACAGTTACTTAAAAAAAATTATATTCATTGGCTTTGTTTAAGTACTTAAAGTGTTTATTCTAAAAACAGTAATATTGATAAACATCAAATTACTTCATATTTCAGAAGTGACATTAATTACATTAACTGTTTACTTTAAAACCATAATATTTATAAACTATAAATTAATCCATTATTCAAAAGTGACATTAATGAAATATTTAATATCATTGTTTATTTAAACAATTCATAAGTGGATGATTGCACAGGATTGCGAAATCATTTGTGTTGATTACTTCAAGGACAACATTTTACTGTGAACGAACTCAGTTCAGTTTCTCTTATGTTTTTGTAAAGCACACACGGTGCTTATATTTCTCTTACTGTGTCGCATACTTGGATAGGTTAATCCCGCAACCGCAGCAGGAAACTGCATTCCTGTATCTTGTTTTTTTTCAAATGTTTCTTTAAGTTGTTAATATAAAGCAAAAAAGATATATTAGTGCGAATTTATTTTCACTTGACAACACTAAAGAACTGCTTCATGAATCTCGGACACCAACATTATGGAGGCACCACCGGCGAGATAACCTGCGCACATCGCTTTTGATGAATTACGCCGTCTCAAAGTCGCCATAAAGGAGTACCATTCATCCCAGCTGTTTCAGATGTACCTGCACACATCGCTTTTTTTGGATTACAACGGTACAAAGTCACCATAAAGGAGTACCCTACAGCCCAGCTGTTTCAGATAAGTACATTTTTGGTTTATTATCAGTTTGGCTTTGTTTTTTTAACTTGGTTCCCTCATTATTTTAATAATGAGTCAAGAAGATTTAGAAAAGACAGCAATAAATTTACGTGGCAGAGCTAAATCTGCATTAACACGTATCACGAACTTCATTGACGCTGATCAAGTTTTTCAAAAGAATGATTTATTGAATAAATTAGAAAAATTAGAAACAGCTTATTTCGATTTTGATAAATATGATGCACAATTACCAGAAGAATCCTCGGAAATGGAGGAATTTGAAACAAAATATTATGAAACCAAAGCCAAACTGCAATCAGAACTTGAAAAATTTTCTATAAATAGTATGAATGCACATTCTCAAGTTGTTAATGAACAATTACCTATAGTTAATACAACTAATAATTTTAAATTACCCAGATTGAATATTGAGCAATTTGATGGTAATTTCAAAAACTGGATGTCATTTAAAGACTTATATTTATCGTTAGTGCATAATAATGCCAGTATAACAAACATTCAAAAATTTCAATACTTAAGAGGTTTGCTCGGTGAAGAGCCATCGTCAATTATAAAACATATTCCCATTTCTGAAACCAGTTATGCAGAAGCATGGGAAAAATTATTGTCAAGATACGACAAAAGAAAACAAATTGTCGCAGCTCTTATCAAAACATTTATGGATATACCTCCCATTATTCATGCTAATGCACTTAACTTACGCAATATATCAGATATCTCTGACGAGGTAATTCGTGCTCTCAAATCAATCGATGTTAAAGCATCAGAGAGAGACATTTGGTTAATTCATATTCTTCTTCAAAAGGTTGATAATAAAACACGTGAAGAATGGGCTCAATATTCATCGAAGGATGATTTTCCTTCTTTTGATCAATTTATTCAGTTCATTAATGACAGATG
Organism: Maratus speculifer; assembly: GCA_964019185.1. Taxonomy (NCBI): domain Eukaryota; kingdom Metazoa; phylum Arthropoda; class Arachnida; order Araneae; family Salticidae; genus Maratus; species Maratus speculifer. The sequence continues at coordinate 227,145,135 of OZ025295.1, read as the reverse complement.
TTTATCTTTAGAATTGTATAATAATGATTATACAGGGTTACATAAAAAAGAGAAACAATTTAATTTTCACAAAGCTCCCGCCAATAACGTTATCAAATGTTTATTTTGTAAAGCTAATCACTTATTGTACAAATGTATTAAATTCAAGGAATTAAACGTAAGAGATAGAAAACAATTTGTGAGAAAAAACAAATTATGTAGCAACTGTTTATCTGACAGACACTACACATATCAATGTAATTCTACATTTAGCTGTCATCATTGCCAGCTTAAACACCATACGCTATTATGCGAGAATAAACTACAAAATTATGCGATGTCAACTTCACGTCCGAATGAAAAACAGAGTCGGAAAAGCAAATCTGATTCAGAGGACCTTTCGATTCCTGATGATAATAAAAAAGAAGTTTCTCCTTCAATAAATTCTGTTCAAACATCTTTCGCACTTTTGCCCACTGCTACAGTATATATTTATGATTGCATGGGTCAAAAGCATACGTTAAGAATTATGTGTGACAGTGGCTCAGAATCTACGTTCGTTTCAGAATCATGCATGAAAGTGTTAGGATTCAAAAGGAAAAATGCCCGATTTCCCGTGAAAGGTCTTTCTAATTCAAAAATCGCAGTAACAAAGGGTTACGTAATGATTGATCTTATATCAATTCATAATGCTGACAGTAAGTTGTCAGTGAAAGCTTTTATTTTAGACGAATTAACAGCTCCATTACCTTCTGAGAAAATAAGTGAAGAGCATTATTCACACTTAAAAAATGTAAACTTGGCAGATCCACATTTTGGGACTCCAAATAAAATCGATGTTATTTTAGGATCAGATTACTTTTTTTCTATTTTGCTTCCTGGTCAAATAACATGTGCTCAGAGCAGTTTAATTGCACAAAATTCCATCTTTGGCTTTCTCGTATCGGGAAAAATGCCGCATCTTAACACAACTCCTAATTCAATGCATAATTTACATATTTATGAACTTAATATTGATAATGAATTAAAACGGTTTTGGGAAATGGAAGAAGTATTCAATAATAATGCTCAAATTCTGTCTCCAGAAGAACAATTTGTTGAATCACATTTTCAGAAAACTTACTCAATTAATTCCGAGGGTCGTTTTGTGGTAAAATTACCTTTTGTTAAACCTACGACAGAATTAGGTAATTCTAGACCTGCCGCAATTTCTCGCTTGTTGGCGATGGAAAGGAAATTTAAAGAAAACACAGAATTCGAAAAGCAATACAAGGATTTTATGCGCGAATATATACAGTTAGGCCATATGGAATTAATAACACAAAATGACATTAACGATTCTGAAAATGAACAATATTTTCTTCCTCATCATGCGGTTATTAAACCTTCTAGTACTACTACCAAGTTGAGAGTTGTGTTTGATGCATCATGTAATACTTCAAAAGGTAATTCCTTGAATTCAATTTTGGGAGTAGGTCCTAAATTACAAAGGGACATATTTGAAATTTTACTTAATTTTCGAGTTCCGAAAATTGTTTTTTGCGCTGACATAGAAAAGATGTACCGCCAGATTTTAGTTTCTGAAGAAGATCAAAATTATCAGAAAATAGTTTGGAGGTTTAACTCTGATGAGGAAATAAAAAATTTCAAATTAAAAACAGTTACTTATGGGCTAGCTCCAGCGTCTTATCTAGCCACTAAATGTCTCAAACAAATTGCTGATGATTATACAAAAAATGCTGTTATTTCTCAAACATTAGAGAAAGATTTCTATATGGATGATCTTCTTTCAGGCTCAAACACTGTTAGCGAGGCAATAGAAACTTGTAAAGAAATTAGCGATGTTTTGCACGCGCATGGTTTCCACTTAAGAAAATGGAATTCAAATTCAAAGGAATTTCTTAGAGAGTTTCAAGATGATTCCAATACCGAATCGAATTTTGAAATAATTCCTAGTGATAACGGAAGCTCTAAAGTTCTAGGATTAAGCTGGAACTCTTCTTCAGATACTTTTATTTTCAAGGTTTCACTAAATCTCACTCCACCTCTTACAAAGAGGCAAATTTTAGCAGAATCGGCTAGAATCTTTGACCCACTGGATCTAATTTCACCATGCACTGTAACTTTAAAAATATTTTATCAAAAACTGTGGTTGACAAAAGGGGACTGGGACACTATTATTCCAGAACATCTAACTGAGGAATTATTCAAATTTCAAAATTCATTCAATGAAATCAATCAATTTTCGATACCAAGATGTGTTACGCTTTCATCCGAGAATGCCTTCGAATTACACGGATTCTCCGATGCGTCAACACTAGCTTATGCTGCCGCAATTTATTGCCGACAAACTTGCAATGGAAAAACCAATGCTTTTCTTTTGGTTTCTAAAACAAAAGTTGCACCAATCAAGCAAATTTCTGTCCCTAAATTAGAACTTTGCGGTGCTCACTTATTATCTAAATTATTCCGCACAGTTATGGACACACTAAAGAATTACAAGTTCGATATTTTTGCATGGACTGATTCTAAAGTAGTCCTTTCATGGTTATCCGCACACCCCCGCAAGTGGAAAACATTTGTCGCGAACAGAACCTCTCAAATAACAGAAGTTTTGCCTACTAAGCACTGGGGACACGTTCCCTCAAAAGATAATCCCGCAGATATCGCTTCACGCGGTATCGACCCAAAGTGTTTGCCAGAATGCGAGCTATGGTGGAAAGGGCCAGGCTGGCTACTTCTAGACCCATCTAATTGGCCGAAAGATGACTTAAATGTTGATGAATTCGATGAGCAAATCAAATCCGAGCAAAGGTCGGATCCCATTTTTTCATTTCACACGCATGCTCCAAATGATGTACTAGATAATTTGTTTCAAAAGCACTCTTCACTTTCAAAAATTATCCGCATTCTGGCATATTGCATAAGATTCATTAAAAAATGCAAAAATGCTAATGAATATCAAATCCCTTCAACAGTACTTACATTTAACGAAATAAAATCTGCTGAAGAAATGATCGTTCTTTGGATTCAAAATTCTTACTTTAAAGAAGAGTTAAATTGCATCAAAGAACAAAAACCTCTAGCTAAGAAAAGCAAATTACACTCCCTATATCCGTTTATTGATGCTAAGGGTATCTTACGGGTGGGAGGACGCCTGCAAAATTCACAGTTAGCATTTAATCACAAGCATCCGGTAATACTTCCATCACAACATAAAATGAGTGAACTATTGATAATACAACAGCATATTGCCACTTTACATGCTGGACCTTCTCTACTATCGCACATCATAAAACAATCTTTTTGGATAATTGGTGGAAAAAAGCTCATCAACAAATGCATTAATAGATGTTTAAAATGTTTCAGATACAAGAAAGCTATTACAACTCCTCCATTAATGGGGAATTTACCTAAACCTCGAGTAAATCTTGAACGCCCCTTTTTTGCCAGTGGAATTGATTACGCAGGCCCCATATCCATTAAATTTAGCAAGGGTAGGGGTGCAAAAACAACTAAGGGTTACATTGCCTTATTTATTTGTCTTGCTACGAAAGCGGTCCATATAGAAGCTGTAAGTGATCTAACAACTGAAGCATTTATAGCAGCTCTTCGACGTTTTAGTGCAAGAAGAGGTACCCCACGTCACCTTTATAGTGACAACGGGAAGAACTTTGTCGGGGCATCAAGAAAAATCGACCAAATACAGAGGGCATGGTTGTCATTTCCTAAAAATGAAATCATGTCTCGATATTTAACTGAAAAATCCATTGAATGGCATTTTATCCCTCCTTCTTCCCCTCACTTTGGCGGAATTTGGGAGGCTGCGATAAAATCCGCCAAACATCATCTAAAAAGAGTAATAGGAGAGACACTCCTGACTTTCGAAGAGCTCGCCACCCTACTTAGCCAAGTCGAAGCCTTGTTAAATTCACGACCTCTCATACATTTAAATGACAATGATAGTGACTGCATAAATGTTCTCACACCCTCACATTTTCTTACAGGTGATGTAATCTTCTCAATACCGGAGGAGACCTCATCCATCACATGCAACCCTAGAAATCGCTGGGAGCTGCTGCAAAATTTAAAAAGAGGATTCTCACAGCGATTTAAGAAGGAGTATTTGATCTCGCTCCAAAAAAGAAGCAAGTGGAGAGTCGAGCAACGTAATCTTCAACCTGGACAAGTTGTGCTACTCCTTGATGATACCCAGCCACCAGACTCTTGGCCATTGGGCCGGGTAACAGAGGTGCACCCAGGAAAAGACGGACATGTCCGTGTTGTGACCATACAGTGTAGAGGATCGTTTTTGAGACGACCTGTACACAAATTAGCGCTCCTTCCTATATATCAGGACTAAGGCCTGATAGGGTGGGAGTGTGTTTAAGTACTTAAAGTGTTTATTCTAAAAACAGTAATATTGATAAACATCAAATTACTTCATATTTCAGAAGTGACATTAATTACATTAACTGTTTACTTTAAAACCATAATATTTATAAACTATAAATTAATCCATTATTCAAAAGTGACATTAATGAAATATTTAATATCATTGTTTATTTAAACAATTCATAAGTGGATGATTGCACAGGATTGCGAAATCATTTGTGTTGATTACTTCAAGGACAACATTTTACTGTGAACGAACTCAGTTCAGTTTCTCTTATGTTTTTGTAAAGCACACACGGTGCTTATATTTCTCTTACTGTGTCGCATACTTGGATAGGTTAATCCCGCAACCGCAGCAGGAAACTGCATTCCTGTATCTTGTTTTTTTTCAATTTACTAAATGTTTCTTTAAGTTGTTAATATAAAGCAAAAAAGATATATTAGTGCGAATTTATTTTCACTTGACAACACTAAAGAACTGCTTCATGAATCTCGGACACCAACAGGCTTCTTTTGTTTCATTGAAAATGCAAGAAATATTTAGAAAAAAAAAATCCCAAAACCTTCTTGCGGTTGTATCATACATTATTTAATCTTTTTGAATAATTATTTGAACATGTATGTAATTCTTTCAGTTTTTCCACTTTTATAATTCTCTTAAAGTTTCGCTTAAAAAAAATCCTATAAAAATCCATAAAAATATTTAAGTATAATAACTTTGCTTTTGTTGTATACGTAATCTTGTTTTTGCAACAGCACTCTTATCATTGTAAATTGCTTCGTTTGTTTTACTGAAAATGCAAGAAAAGTTTTTTTTTAAATCACAAAGAGCTTATTCTTGCGTATGTTACATATATTATTTAATGTTTTTCATAATTATTTGAATAGGCATGTAATTCTTTCAGTTTTTTTCTTTTATAATTTTCTTAAAGTTTCCTTAGAAAAAAATCCGCTAAATGTTGAGAAAAAATATTTAAATATAATAATTTGTATTTTGTTGTACAAGAACTGTTGTTTTTGTAGCAGCACTGTTATCATTATAAATTGCTTCTTTTGTTTCGTTGAAAATGCAAGAAATATTTAGGATAAAAATCCCCAAAACTTCTTGCGGTTGCATCAAACATAATTTAGTGTTTTTTCATAATTATTTGAACAGGTATGTAATTCTTATAGTTTTTTTCGCTTTTTTTTAATTTTCTTAAAATCGAAATATAGAGAATTAATTTAAAAAAAAAAAAAAAGAAAAAAAGAGAGAGAGAGAGAAAATTAAATATTACAATTTTTCTTTTTTTTTCTTTTTTTCTTTTTTTTTTTTCTTTTTTTTTTTTGTTTTTTGTTTAAGTAATTTTGTTTTTGTAACAGCACTTTTATCATTGAAATCATTCATTCATTATGATCATCATTTGTTTTTGTTGAAAATGCAAGAAAAAAATAATAATACTAAATCACAGAGAATTCATTCTTACGCATGTATCATGTGTTATTTAATGTTTTTCTTAATTATTTGAATAGGCATTTAATTCTTACAATTTTTTTCCCTTTTTAATTTTCTTAAAGTTTCTTTAGAAAAAAATTCGGATAAAAATTGAGATTTTTTTTTTAAAGTACAGTAATTTTGTTTTTGTTGTACAGGTAATGTTGTTTTTGTAACAGCAACTCTTTCATTGTAAAATGTTTCTTTTGTTTCGTTCAAAATGCAAGAAAAAATTTTGAAAAAAAAATCACAAAGAGCTCTTTGTTGCGGTTGTATCATACATTATTTAATTTTTTTTAAACATTTATTTGGACAGGTACGTAATTCATTCTGTTTTTTCCCTTTTTTAATTTTTTAAAAGTTTCCTTCAAAAAAATTGGAAAAAAATTGAAAAAAAATTATGTATACCAATTTTGCTTTGGTTGTACAACTAGCTTTGTTTTTCTAAGAGCACTCTTATTATTGTAAATTGTATCTTCTGTTTTGTTGAAAATGCAAAAAAAAAATTGAAAAAAAAAATTGAAAAAAAAATCACAAACAGCCTGTTTTTGCACATGTATCATACATTACTTAATGTTTTTCATAATTATTTGAATAGGCATTTAATTTTTTCAGTTTTTTCCATTTTGTTTAAATTTTCTTAATGTTTTCTCCGAAATTTGAGAAAAAATATTTAAGTACAATAACTTTGCTTTTGTTGTACAAGTAAATTTATTTTTGCAACAGCACTCTTATCATTTTTTTTTTTTAAACTGAAAAAAACATAGAAAAAAAATTTCAAAGAGCTTGTTTCTGCGGTTGTATCATATATTATTTAACGTTTTTTCATAATTATTGCAATAGGCATGTACTTTTTTCCTTTTTTACCTTTTTAAAAATTTTTAAAGTTTCCTTAAAAAAAATCGGATAAAAACTGAGAAAAATATTTATGTATAATAATTTTGCTTTTGTCGTATAAGTAACTTTGTTTTTGTAACAGCACTCTTATCACTGTAAATTTCTTCGCTTGTTCCATTGAAAATGCAAGAAAAAATTTAGAAAAAAATCACAAAGTGCTTTTTATTGCGGTTGTATCATACATTATTTAATACTTTTTCGTAATTATTTGAATATGCATGTAATTTGTTTCCCCCTTTTTTAGTTTATTTAAAATTTCCTTTGACAAAAATCGGATAAAAAAAGTGAAAAAATATTTAAGTATAATAATTTTGCTTTTGTTGCATAAGTAACTTTGTTTTTGTAAAGGCACTCTTGTCATGTGAAGGTTTTTTTTTTATATAATATATATGTATGTATACTGCAGGTTATAAAAACACGTTAATCGCATTTTTAAACAGTATGAATTCAATAGGGATTCTTAATTATACTATTATCAATAGAGTAAATCTTCTGCACTCGGGCTGTCTTTCATATTCATTTAAATGTGGGATTTTCTTTTGTCCAGGATTGCATCCACTGTTTATATAGTACCTGTACCCTATATGGACACCTTAAGGAAAATGTATTTTTTTCACCCCCATGTACAAGTCAGAGGACTCCGAAAATGTGTGTCCACTATCCTTGGAATATTGACTAACATTATTAAAATTAGCGACCTTGTAATTATTCTGGTTTAATTTATATGATAAAAACAAAAAATGTTTACAAGTGTCCATATAAGGAACTACCTGTCCCTATTATGGGCAGGTGTTTCCTTATTGACTTTCTACACAGTGTGTATGGAAGAGCCACTTTTCCAAGTGATTTTAGAGGAGAGGAAATAAAAAAAATGTATCTTAAAGTATTCGGAGGAGAAGGGGGACAGTAAATATCTTTAGAACATGCATTTTCGAAAGGGGAGGATCATTTTCGGCTTTTACCCTTCGAAGACCCATGCAAAGCCACTTAGTTACTAGTAAATATTACGAAGTAATATTGTTGGTTTTGCTTAGCTTTATTGCATCTGTCTGTGAATTTACATCTGTTATTACTCAGTCCTCACAGCATGGACAGATAGAATTATTTTCACCATGGGCAGTAAGTCCCATATAAACCTCATGAACATATCTGCCACATGTGATGCATGGCCGCATGTTTGAAAAAGCATCAATACTGCAAAAAAGCAGTAACAGCTCTCTTTTGTTGAGGAAGTCATACCATTGGTGCCTATGATTTCGCCAATAGATATTCTACTGGCGGGGGGGGGGGGGGCTTCTTTTTATTTTTCTGCAAGGGTTTTTTGGAGGAAGGTTTTGGGGGGATTGTTCAAATGGCATCTTGTTGAACAAAGATTTTACCACTTTGATGCCTTTTCAACTTATTGCTTGGCAACGTTGAATTTTCTTTTTTCTTACAGTTGTAGTCGATGGGTACATAAGCTGTCCATATTGAGAACCGGGCGTAGTTTTACTAAATCTACTAACAAATGATTAAGGAAAATATTTTTAAGCAAAATATGCAATAGCAATCGAAAATGTGTTTTATTAACTTTCTAAAATACTCCACTTTTCAACATTTAATGTAATTTTACCATATCTAATAAGAATTTAAGCTTACAATTAATTAAGATCAGCACATCTCGAAACAACAGGTTTCCTCGTAAATAGCGAGTAACGCGCTTTTTTACACTTTCCAGCCTTAATTATCTTTTCAACTGCTTTTCTTCGCGAAAATGTTGAGCTATCTTTCGATTAAAATTATTACCTTTAAAAATATTAGGAGTGTCCATATTGAGAGCCTTGTCCATATAGAGTACAAATACCTTATAAGAACTGGTAGTTATATTCGCAATTGATTATAAAAAATGATTACACTTTTGTCTTATGTAAAATGGTTAAGTTAAAAGTGTCGGTGTCTCTCGGAAATTTCCAACGACACTGTAGTTAATATTTCAAATTTGTGTTCTAGGCTACAAATATTCGTCTGTTCGTGAATAACAGTTAGAACTACCTATCTGAACAACATTCTGTTAAGAAATTTTTTTATTTAAAATTTATATTGAGTATAACTGTTTTTAGAAACATGTATAGTTTATATATAATTTAATTTCTCTACTCAACATCTAACATATTGTTAGTGTTACCTTTCTAAATTTTGCAGTAAGGGGGAGGGGGGCACGTTTGAACTAGGGGCACCTTTGAATATTTTAAATATTTTCCTTAAAATAAGTTATTTCTTAAAAATGCATATGGTAGTACATGACTACTGCTTCAGTCCAATAAGTATATAAAGTTGCATCATTTAACATGAACAATATTGTCTAAGCAAGGAAGGTATTTTTCTCCCTCTTGAATCCAAACTTAAGAAAATAAAATTTTAAAATTTTTGCTGATAATCTTGTATCTCTAAAATATTAATTTATTGATCAATACTTGAATAAAGACGTTAATTTTAGTTTATAATCTTTGTTTTATTCATATTCTTCAGCCGAATTGAGTAAACAGTTGTAATGTTGAACTCCGTGTGATGGGGCACCATAGAACGTAAAAGTTGGGGCACCATTGAACATTTAAAGCTATTAAGTAAAGAGTTATGGGTGCATTTAAATATTATTATTTTTGGAATTTTTTTTTATGTGAAAAGAGGTTAATTAAATGTCGAAGAAAATGGACTAATAATGTTAATTATAAATTCTTATTGCACATATTGATTACAATATATGAATGTATCAGTGATGGGACGTTTCAAATTTAAATTGATGATGGCATTCATCTACTGGACAATTGCAAATCTCGGATATACAATAATGATTCGGGATTTAGCAGCTTTGTTTAACAAATCCTTTTTCATTTTCTCTTTCCCAAACATTATTTCTGGTTTTCATAACTTATAAAACGGAGTTTTACCTCAGGTTTCTTCATAAAGAGTGTAACAGAAAAATTTTAATTTTCTAGAAGTGTCATCTATCACAATAGTGTATTTCAAGGATATTATAAAAAAGTTTTCATTTTCACAACTAAATATAACTGGAGAGACACTGTGTGTTATTTCAACAATGAATAGTTACAGAAATCTGTGGTTTTTCTTAAAGAATCTATGGAAATCACGGTAATTTTACTAAAATTTCATATGTAACCCGGGATACAAATAAATAAAATATTCTAGGACCTAATTTACAGTACAAGTGAGTATCAATTACATGAAAATTTAATGTTTTCATTACACAAAATTTTCTAGAATTCCCATTTCCCTAGAAAAAAATTAGTAACTATACAGATTTTTTTTTCAGTATATTCTTGATATTTTTTTTTATTTATAATTTTGAATTAAACCTGTTTGTTTATTAATATTGTTTATTGATTGTTTATTGTTCGTTCTTTCAGGAAAGTCATTTTTATTTTAAATTTAAAGCGTGGAATGTATGTTTAAAATAAAAGAATCGCAAACAGCACAAAGAGAACTAAGCAAATACCAATAATTTTTGTTATTACTAAATACCTAAACATAAATGAAGTCATATAGTAAATTCATAAATATATACTAACATTACTACACGTAAATATTAGCAAAAGTATTTTTTGAAACAAAGTAATACTCCATTAAAATACATGTACTATTAATAGTACACCACACTCGAAAGGATTAACAGTTATCCCTATCAACCTATACATGTGACTGATTCATTCGGAAATTAATGTTAAGTGTTCAATAATGTAAATGAGAAATCTTCTAATTTTCTAGAAAACATTGCGTTGGAACGCTAATACAAAGGTTCTATTTCATAACGTAATTATTATCACTTACATTATTCATTCAAATTAAAATTGTATACACGTGTATAATGGATATCACCTAAAAAAGCCTTGACATTTGGAAATTGCATTAAGAATTAAAATCTATGTAAATTTAATTTTAATAGACAGTATCTTGAAATTGGTTACAAAGGTCCAAACGAGTTGCGCTGCAGTCTATAAATTTTTCGACAAACTTAAGAAATTCAAAGTTTGTAGTGAAAGCTAAATTATATTTTAAAACTATCCACCATTTAAAAATAAAAAAAGAATATTGTCGATAGATGTACATATTCATAGATGTGTATGTAGAGTTAAAATGCATATGAAGGGGATTGGCCCATAATCAAAATATTTAATTTATGAGATTCTTCATTGCATCTCTATCTTTCGGGGTTTCTTGCTGCATCAAAAGACAGATGAAATAAAATAAGTAATGCGAAGCATAAACAGCTTTATTTTTAATAATATTTATGAATATAATATTTTAATAATATGATGTTGAATTTTCATTTACTTCAAATCTCTCAGGATTTTAATAGTATGATTAGTTTAAAATTCCTTTCATCTTTTAATTCAATAAATATATCTTTACCTTTGCTTGTATAAAGGAAAATATTAAGCTAACTGTAAGTCTATATATATATATATATATATATATATATATATATATATATATATATATATATATATATATATATATACAACTACGTGAATATATTTTGGCGCAAAGCGTCAAAAATACTGAATAATACATGCGAATAAAAAACACACGAAATAAATCAGCATAGAATCTAAAAAATAAATTATCCCATCATGAGAACCGAGTATAGCTAAAATTTTCTTTTATAACAAGTGCAAATATTCTTTATTTAATATGCTTTTCCATTTATTTCCAAAAAAAGGAAAATATTTAAATTGCTTCAAAGACACTTTATTTTCCTTTTATATAATTTTTTAACTGTTTACTCTCTCTTTTCTGTTTCTGCTATTTAGTTTTTTTGGTAATAAAAAATGTTTTTTGTAAATTTTACTGTAGAGAAAAAATTCCTCGAAAAAAAAAATATTTAGTGTCTATGCTTCTCCGTTACATATAAATATTGCTTCGTTTTTTCATTTTTCATCCTTCAAAATACAAGTGAAAAAATAAGTATCACAAACCAAAACAAACATACGTATAAATAAAAAAACATAAGTTTCATGAAATGCTGAAATTTTATTTCTTAAAATGTCTCCGAAAGTTAATAACATGATTTACTTTAAATCTTTTTTATAATTAAAAAATTATATTCCCCTTAAAAAAAACTTTTTTTATTATTTTTGTTTGAAGTATAATATTAAACTACTTAATAATAAAAAAAGAACAAAACTATAAGTATGTTAGTGTATTTTATCACAAAGCGTGAGAAAAGTCCTGCGAGAAAAATCAAATATATAGCCTAAAAAACGCTT